>JAIOTZ010000098.1:0-87435 GCA_023374045.1 Limonium bicolor
GGTAACCAGTTAAATCACTCGGTAAACAGCATCATAAATGATGGAAGAACGTGAGAGAGACTAACCTACTTGTGAACCCTTTATATTAAGAGATAACGATTTTATGGCACGGTACGGCTACCGCCATACACCCAAAATTAGAGAACTCCCGGGTGTTTACACCAGGACGGGATTGAGTATAAGATAAGATGTTAGAATAAATGATTAATTAGTTGCACCATCAATGGGCAACAGAGTAAAGGCCAACTACCACAGTAACAGAGGTCGTGAGGACAATACCTATATAAATGGATTAAGTCGTGGTGCGCAGTAAAGCGACCATTATGTGTAAACCGTCAAATATTGACATAAAGACAATTAGATCTATGAGCTAAGACCGATATAAGTAAGGAAATAAGGTGGTAGACGAACTGTGCATTGGCGCCAGTAGTCTAGACCATGCGGGGTAAGATTTCACAGGAAGCACATTGTCCATTCCTTACGGAACTGGAAGTGCGTTCCTAGCAGATCAACATGGGAAACAAGATGAAAGGCTCGATGGAAAGAGACCTCAATTGCTAAAGGATAGAGTCCGTACTAAATACAGAAAGAAGCTAGAGCATATCATACCCGAGAACACAGTAAATAGATTTCCCCTTGATTAAGTTCAAGAAGAACAATAAGTGTTATTATGGAACGATGAAAGAGGAGATCGACAACATAATACTTCATAATTAGCAATAGCTAAACGTGTGACGGACACTACGAGTATACTAAACGAGATGTGGGACGACTGCACTCCACAGGGGCTTGCAGGCCTGACAGACTCATTTATGAGTTACTCTGGTAAGTAGTAATGTACCAGTAAGGTACCCCATGCATGTAAACGAGTAGTGTAAGGAACACGGGAAGTAGTCGACTCCGTACCACGATTAACGACGTAAGATCAGACAAGAGCAGCTAACTACCTAGAACAGTGGAAGAGAAAGATTGCAGTTAAGCCAACGACACAAGAGAATCAGAGAACTCACTTCAGACAGAAAATAATTAAGAGATATGAAGTGCAAGAAGCACGGATTATTAAGTGCAAACATGAGACATGTGTAACACCCCTACCATTAATACATGCTTACCGTCCAATCTCCTTACACGTCAGATATACGCAGCGGATACTTGCTTACACACAATGGGTGATACAATGCCGTTAGCCACCCGCGTGGCTAACAAGGCTACTATTACTGCTTACAGCATCGGTCTGATGGACCGGAATCCCGAGTATTACATATCTACCATATATATTTCATACACCAATACACGCTACATTCTTTCATTCGATACAATGCTTCAAATACCATACATTGTAATCCACATACCGAGTTTACTAAGATCCTTATACAAATATACTACCTCTTCAAAGTTCATACGTACTCACTACGAGACTACTTACTACCCGTTCCTCACAAACTACTTACTCCCAATTACAAGGGTGTGTCTCCGGTCTCTTCCTTGACCATATTCGCTTCGGGTACCTGCACACTAAAAAATGTCCCCCGAAGGGGTCAGCTTTCGCCGAGCATGATAACCGCATACCCCGCGTACTAGTGAGGGTACGTCGACCACTTGGTCGAATACATGCAGTTCATTTTCATTCAAACATACATGCATACATGCTCTTATACACAATACAATAATACTTACACAAGCATACATACATACACTTTATTACATACAAGGAATCCGGTATAACCATCCGATACATACTTACCTTCTTCCGAATACACATACTTATTACATACACAAGTACAGTTCTTGTTAGCTTCATTGGTCCACCCGGGTTAATCGGGTGGAGATTACTCTTTTACTCGTTTACTCCATACACATACATACTCATACTCATACTCATACTCATACATACTTACTTTCTTACTCTTACTCATGTTAAGCCGGTATGGCCTCTGGGCAGGGACTACACCGTCCCACCACCAGGCTTTACTTGGTTCACTAATCCAGGATGCTACCCACTTAAGGGATTTGGGCCGTGGACCAGCTTACGAACCAGGAATCGGATCCAACCTCTTGTGTCTCCTCATCCTCACGCGTGGCTGAAACTATATCGGACTTGTACTCATTCCAATTTACTCAAAGTTAGGAGTTAGATAGTTAGGAATTAGCACAAGTCAACATCCAGGCCACAATAATACAATACACATATACACATACATACAAGGTACAATACATTACGCAAGTACAATACGAGGTTCGAATACCATTCATCATCATTCATATATTTCATGAATTATACAAACTAGTGCTCAAGACAATAAATATCAAGCACAACATAAGTCAAGCACAGGTAAGTGCAATATAGACCGATTCATGCATTTATCTTATTTAGGTGGTCAAATAAGCACATAAATCGGGGTAACCAGATTAGGATACAGGGCATGAAGAAATCATACCTTTTCCCAAAATCTACTTTACCGGTGTCTCCTCGTTCCTTAGTCCTTACTTGTCCCTTGAGTCTTATTCTTGAACCAATGACTACATGTCAAATGGTTCAATTAGTACTAAGCATTACAATACATACATAGTTACTACTCCCGTACTTACCCCGTTGTCCCGTTGTTTCGGTTTAACTTAATGTTCATATACTTACAACTTTCTTAATTACTTCTCAAACTTGTTTACACTTCTTAGGGCCTTTAAAGGTCACCAAACAAGGCCTTAACAACTTCTAAAACCATTACCAATCAATTCCCCATGTTTAGAACCTTAAAAATCACATTCTGTAACAATTTCGGGCTGGTCGGGACTTGGTCCGGACCCAAGGTCCCGGACCATACACAGAATGAACTCTCGGCCTATTTTTGTTATTGGTCCGGGACTTGGTCCTGGACCTAGGTCCCGGACCACCTGCTGGTGTGACTCTCGAATTAATTTTAGGTGCGGTACGGGACTTGGTACATAACCTAGGTCCCGGACCCTGCTAAAAACTGCTACTAGGATGATTTTTCAACCCCAAATCAACCCTTAATCCACCTCCAATCATTCCATAATCTTTCCACATGTTTTGTACATAATTAAACACACTTAAACACTCACTAAAACTCCTTAAATCCATGGTCCAATACCTACTCAACTTCTTGCTCAAATTCCACAAATTTCCATTCACATTTTCATACTTTGCACACGTGTGCATTCCTACACCTCTCTTTGCATTTAGCACTTTGCTCTAACTTCATTTTACCATTCCAATTCATCTCCAAGCATCTACAATATCTATACCCAAGTTCAACACTCTCTTTTACCATTCTTGCGCATTAATTTTTCCTAACTTCTCCAATGCATGTTAGTACACTTTGCTACAGATTTTGCACTTCTTATTTCTCATACTACTACTACCTCTTCATCACTACTAAACATACCTACTAGCTCCAATACTCACCTTGGTTTTCCCATTCACCAAGTCACCCAATTAGCCACCTAAACATGCTTAAATTCATTACTAATCTGTTACACCCTTCTATACTAATTCACTCACTCATTTTCTTCATTTCACATTTCAGCACTCACTAAGTTAGTCTAAGTTGCATTTTGCTACAGATTTAAACTCTCTTCTTCTTCACATCTTTAGCTCCCTCTTATAATGTCATTTCTAAACTTACAATACATTAGTTATCTCCCCCAAACCTTCCAATCGACGACCCTAACCAAAAATCTGTTACAAGATGTTCTTCCACCTAGTTTTTAATTCACTAAGTGTTCTAATCCTAGGCAAATTTTGCCATAGTCTCTCCCCTATATTTTTACTCTCACCACAATGTTTATACACACATTACATCATCTTCTCACCTGTTCATAACGGCAACTATACCAACTCTCATATACCCAAACAACACTAAATCACTCTTAAAATTCCTGCACATAACATTAATTCCCAAACTAGTTTGCAACAGTTTTTAAGTGTCTTTTAAGGCTTCAATATTAATCCCATTCTTCTTCCACATACCTTATTATTGGTTCATTACCTTTTTATAATACAATTTCTACTCTTTAAAATCTGTTACACAATATATATATACAAGCTACACAAGAGAGCTTCCTTACCTTGTTTTTCTTCTAGTTTTTCTTTCTCCTTCCTTCCTCTCTTTCTCCACCAGTTATAATACTTCACAAATCTAGTATAATAACCCATACATACACACACATTCAATACTAAAATTAACCCTAACATTATTTAGGTTTTAATGTAAGATTTAGGGTTGAATTTCTTTACCTTCCACGGGTGCAAATAAGCTTGGAGTGGTTCAAGAACAAGATTCCAACTCCACCAATGAGCTCAAAATCGGCTAGAACACAAGGAGTAAACAAGAGTTTTTAGCTCAGATTTCGTTTTGCCTTTGAGGCTAGAAAAAGTTGGAGTTTTTGAGATGTGTTTACCTTAGAAGAACAAGGAGAAGGAGGGCCTTCTAATGGTAGTCTTGAACTCCAAATGGGGGTATACCCATACATAAAACGAAAGTTCTCCGTTTCGATTTTTGAAAAGAGGGAATGTTCCTCTTGATGAGAGGATTCCAATGGTGTAGTTTTTATATATTTTTGGAGAAGGTTTGATTGGGTAACAAGAGGAGAGAAGGTAGGTTTTGTGTGGGTTTGCTTGTTCTTCCATTGATGTCGCATGGAGGAAGGAAAAATAGAGATGAGGGAGATGGGTGTGTACGTGAGTGTTGTGAGGAGAATGAGGAATTGGAGAGAGAGTGTGAGAGAGGGAGTTACTTTAGTGTTTTACTTTTTACTTTTACTTATTAGTTTTTTGTTTGTAAATAAGAAGAGAGTGTGAGGGAGTGTGAGAGAGGGAGGGGGAGTCCATCGGATGACGCCCACACACACACAAACAGTTTACATTTATTTTAAAAGTGGACACATAAGTTTTGGTTATTTATGCTTTTACCACACTTCCCGTTTTTTTACAGTTTTTACTATTTTCTTTCTTCTGTTTTATTGATTTTATTGGTTCTAAACCTTCACTAATGTTTATTAATGATTATTTAGTTGACCAAAATTGTTACGAGTCTATTTGACCCGCTTAAAGACACGTTTTCCCGGTTACCTCGAAAAACGTGCTTCAAGGTTCGTTAGTGATTTTAATCCATTTTAAGGATCCGTTTTCTTCGGGATTTGTTCCCTAATATTTATTTAGGCTTAATTAAGCCTTTAGAATCCTTACAATACGCTAACCGAGGTTTCATACCTCCTATGGTTATTTAGAGCTTATTTAGCGTTTCCCGCTTTTTAAGCGTTTCTTTATTTCTTTTGGATTTATTTTTCCTTACCAATATTACTTAAGCATTATTAGGCTCTTAAATACCTATTAGGATAATTTAATCGCCATATTTAAGGTCGGGGTATTTCAACATGTCTTAAGACGTTAGAGATTAAACTGTAAAGCGCAATAAGTACTAAACTGTAGTTTCAGATTAAGAATCATCCTCAGACCAAAGGTCAGTTGGAAAGAATAATTAAGACACTTGAGAGAACACTCAGAGTACAAACATTAGATCTTCAGGGAGACTGGATAGACGAGTTACAACTCATTAAGGCCGGGTATAATTAAAGACAACACGTGTCCATTGAGGGACTTTTATTCCTAAACTGTAAGGAGGTAGAAGTATGTACAATACATTTAAAAAGATAAGAAAGGCACACTAAGCCTAAGGTTATCAGAGTCGCGCAGCGGAAGCTAGCAAACCGGTACCTTAAAAGGCGGGATAAACCTGGTGAATGGGAAAAGCAATGATGTACCACACGTCTTCCAATGGAACAAATATACGACTTATCGACCGAATGCTTTAGAACCTTTGAGGCTAAACCCGAACACATTAGAGAGACTGGTATATATACCGATTAGAATCCTCGATACAGAGACTAAGCCATTAACATGGTTAAGACCCTCTGATCGAATCATAAGTGAGATAAACGACATGGAAGCCAGAGTGCTCCATAAGACTTAAACATCTTGAACCATTGTTCAAGTATGATATAATGTTGATTACGTGGGCGTAATCCATTTTAAGGGGGGTAGGGTGAAAAACCGCTTAGCGTATGTTTATGTACTGAGTACGTAAACTACGATGTGCACAGCACAAAAGAATTTAAGAATTTGTTTTACATAAACATTTTGAGATTAATTATGGTTATTGCGCACAGAAGATGCGAATACCATACGTATTAAGTACCTATCTTGTTAACTCCGTTGTGAGTACAAGTTAAGAGAATTAGTTAAGAGGATTAGAGAGACTCAAGGAATATATGAGATAAGAGGCGGTATGAAATCTTACATGAGATAAGAATAAGGTAACATTATGAGATATGAATCGATATGAGTATGAGGTATGAAATGGTAAGGTTACGAGGTAAGAATTGGTATGAAACTGATATAGAACTTAGTAGGAATTAAAGTCCTAAGGTAATTACTAAGAGGTGAACTGAGAACGATTGATGGACTGAGTCCACACCTTGGAGATGTATTGATTACGACTAGAAAGACTAAAAAGATAGAAAAGTGGAAATGAGTGAATTATTTTGATGTTTGAAAATGACGTGGGAGGTGGAACTTGATTTTCTAGGGATCAAGGGAAACCAAACACAAATTGGGGTGGAAGGATAGTTCAACACTGATGCTGATCACATCAGGGTCATATGATTCCTGAAACTCCCTACAAGTGGTCACAATTAATCAAGTTAGAATAGATGGAATTAGCATAAACGTGAAATTGGAGTTGAATGTATTTTAATTAGAGGGAACTATTCCTCACTTGACCTCGTAAAAAGGATTTCCTTTTTACTGAGTCTCGCCCATGAAGTCGAGGACGCATGAGCCTTTGTCTTTGGACCGGTGACATGGGGAGAACAGAGTGGTTTTGTATTCTTGCTCATGAAGGCGAGGACGAATGTGCCTTTGTCTTCGGACCGGTGACATGAGAGAATACGACAAAAGTTATGTGATTGTTTTAATCTTCCAAAGGACCGCGGATCAGAGAGCGTAAGCGTCCAATAGTCAGTACCTGCGGGTGATATCTTGCATTACTCGCTCATGAAGCCGAGGACCTATGAGCCTTCATCTTTTGACCAGTGACATGGGGAGGATGCAACAAAGGGAATTTTGAGTGTTATACATGCTTAAGCATGTTGCGTGATATTTGAGTATAAGTATATGACAGACATAATGAGCCAATAAGTTTAAATAAATATAAACATGATCTATATGATCTATGCTATGAGATAAGCCTTGTATTCTAATAAAATAAGATGCATGGGAACTTTGGGGACAACGTTCATTTAAGGGGGGTAGACTGAAATACCCCAAACCTAAATATGGTAATTAAATATCAATTCATGATGTAATAAGGCTAAAACATGCCTTAGAAACATTGGTAGACAATTTAAACCAAAGAAAACACAAGAAAACACCATAAAGTCAAATTAAGCAAAAACTTGCTCTAGACTTGGTGTAACCTTGATTAGGACCCAAAGGTCATTCCTAGACCTTATTAACATGATAATGAACATGTTAAATCAATTAGCAAAGAAAACCAAGCTCAAAAACAAGTTTAAACACAAATTGTGCTTTAAGGAGTCTTAAAGCATGTTTTTGAAAAATTGTCTAGGAAATGAGTTTTGAGTGGCTAAATGACCAAGTTTATTCCTTAATCAACATGTTTACTACTTAGTATCACATTAGAAAGCCTACATCAATGAGAAACCGAAAATTTCAAAAATTTGTGCACTAATTATGAATAGTACCCAAATAGTGCCCAAATAAGCCTTAAGTCAACTTTAATTAGTCAATGGTCAAATTAAGTCCATAAATATCTTATGAATGGAGGGGGACACGGTTTTAGAAGGGATGAGTCACCACATATGCCAGCACTTTAAGGAAAAGAGGAGGGAAAGTAAGAAAAAGAACTATTTGCTTTTTAAGTGAAATATCTTACCTTAGCTACCTCTCTCCTCCCTTCTCTTCATTTCCTTCCTTCCCCACTGAATTCTTCTTCATTCTCCCAGTGGAAAACCGTTCATGCTACAGCCCATACTTCTCCACCTTCATTTGCTTGCTAAATCCAAGTCCAAGCTCCAAATCAAAAACTAAGAGCACATTTGTGCAAGTTAGACCAAGGCCTTCGATTCCTTCTTTTCAAATATCCAAAAGCTCATGGTTGATTCTATGAAGAAACTCCATGGAAGGGCTCTATTTGAAGAGAAAGATTCAGTTTTAAGATCTCTTTTACATACTCTTTCATTCAAGGTAAGAAAAGCTTGAAAAATTCAAGTTTTCACCATTTTTCCTTAATGTCTGAAAATGACTTCTCATGGAACCTTGTTTTACTCCTTGAATTAGCCTTGTTTTAACCTCCAAGAGGTTAGAAGAAGTCTTTCCTTGCTTCATTATCAAAGCCATTCCAAATTTCAAAGGTAATCATCCATTTAGTGCTTTAAAGCAATTCTTGTAAACCTAGAAATGATTTCCATGAGTCTAGGTATATTCCTTAGCACTCATTACATTATTTGAATGTTGATTAAAAGATTAGCAAGGGGAACTAAAGTCCTTGCCGAAATCCAATCAAGAAAACTGTAGGATCGGGTGGCTGACTCAAACCAACTCAAGGTGTGAGTCTAAGAGTTGGTTTGACTCAATCGGTCTTTGAAAGTAAGAAACACTCTGTGATGTAGAGGCACTCAATCGAACTTTGTATGTGAGAACACTTGAGACATAGAAACACTTTGTCGAACTAAGTGCGCAGAAGCAGTTGCTCAAGGTAGTAAAGTAAGATAGACTTAGCGGAGCTAAATGGATTAACACTCGAAAGGTGGAGGACTCTGTCGAACTCAGCAGAATACACAATATAAGTTATTTTATTTCCTGGTCAAAACAAAACAACTTATAATGCCCACTCAGTAGATGAGATCTACTTCGTGGTTTTCACTTACTCACCCAATACAATCTCTGATCAGCTCAATGATAAGTGTAATGAAAACTAGGTCCTACCTAGAAAGACTCTATCGATATGCACAAACAAATCTAGTACTTCTCTCTCTCTTTTTCTCTCTCTAAAATGAAATGACAACTCTCTTATATAGTGGAGCCGTTGAGGGAGTCTGCTTCTGAAATTTCTGCCATCTGAACGTTGTAGTTACTTGTAGTTGCTTAAAATCCGGTCCTAACTTCTTTGTGAATGTTGCTAAGCCTTGGCCCTTAATTTTCGGACAATTACCAATTCATTGGACGACTTGGCAATGTTCAATTATGACTCTCACGTCTGATGTAGCAGACTGACTCTGTCAGTTCCGGAATTTCAGGAACCAATGACTCTTTCCTTGAATTTCGAAAGCTGGAGCCACATTTCAGGAGCTAGAGCCAAGTCTTCATATTAGTGCCACGTTGAGAGAATTTTGGTCCAAGTCTGAACGTTGATGACCGTTGTAAGTCAATGTAGTTGTTGTACTTGCTCCTTAATTTTCGCAACTGCCCGACAGACTCTCTCGAATTATCAAAAAGTCAAGGCTTTGGATTTTGCTCACTTTTTGCATAAATTTCGGCCAAGGATGATAGTTGATGACGGTTATGGTTTAGTGAACGTTGCTCCTTGACTTTGTAACTGATTGATGAATTCACACGGATGGACTCTCTCGCTCTTTCGAGGTTGACTGACTCTGTCTTGTTTTGAGAAGTGTGATTGACTCGTTTGATCTGGCTGACTATCTCAGCAACACCTTCATACTCCAACAGTATGAAGACTTGGCTCCAGCTCCCAAAATGTGGCTCCAGCTTCCGAAATTCAAGGAAAGAGTCATTGGTTCCTGAAATTCCGGAACTGACAGAGTCAGTCTGCTACATCAGACGTGAGAGTCATAATTGAACATTGCCAAGTCGTCCAATGAATTGGTAATTGTCTGAAAATTAAGGGCCAAGGCTTAGCAATGTTCACAAAGAAGTTAGGACCGGATTTTAAGCAACTACAAGTAACTACAACGTTCAGATGGCAGAAATTTCAGAAGCAGACTCCCTCAACGGCTCCACTATATAAGAGAGTTGTCATTTCATTTCTTATTGCAGCTTTCCAAAGAGAATTATTCAGAGCATTTGTTTAGAGAAAGCTTTGCCTATTTTAGAGAGAGAGAGAAGAGAGAGAGATCCTAGTTTTACTACACTTACCATTGAGCTGATCAGAAAGTGTATTGGGTGAGTGAAAACCACGAAGTAGATCTTTTCTACTGAGTGGGCATTGTAAGTTATTTTGTTTTGGCCAGAAAATAAAATAGCTTATTTTGTGTATCCTGCTGAGTTCGACAGAGTCCCTCTACCTTTCGAGTGTTAATCCATTTAGCTCCTCTAAGTCTCTCTCACTTTACTACCTTGAGCAACTGCTTCCGCGCACTTAGTTTGACTAAGTGTTTCTACGTCTCAAGTGTTCTCAAATACAAAGTTCAATTGAGTCAAACCATCTCATAGACTAACACCTTGAGTTGGTTTGAGTCAGCCACCCGATCCTACATGTGGTATCAGAGCCTTGCTTAGGCTGACAGTCAATCAACGAGAAATGGCAGCCGTCGGTTGGGGTAACTCAGACTCCGACGATCAAGACACGGAGTCCAGCGACCTGGTATGTCTCATGGCACATGATACGACTGAGTCCATGTTCCCCGACAATGACGTAACTCGTTCTCATCTTGAAACAGATCTTTATCGTATATCTCCTATGGGTTTTATGACTTTAATTGCTAAAATTGTCTCTGAGACTAACTCTCTCAAAGCTAGTCTCACCAGCAAAATTTCCGAGTTAACTGAGGAACTCGAAATCTCAAAGGGTCTCATGTATGCTTTAAGAGACGAAGCTGAGGAACACAAGACTATCTCTTGCTCTCTTAGATTAGACTTACGAGACTCTCGGCGTCGTGTTGACTCCCTTAAAAAGGAGCTCGACAAAACCAAGAGTCTTACTGAATCCAACCAAAGGGAACAGGAAGAGTCACTCACTCAGATTGACTCTCTCAAACATGACCTCACTGTTTGCGCTGACAAGTGTTGTTCTTTACAGAATGAGTTAAATAGTTCAGAATCTCAAGTTATCTCTCTAACCTCTTCTGTTGAGAAACTCTCTCGAAAATTGAAAGAAAAGGAACATGCACTCTCTCTCAAACCAGTCAATTTCATCAAACAGGTCACTCCATCAGAATTGCCCGAGTGAGCCAACTCCAAGATCAAGGAAGTTAGTCAAGATCATGATAATCTTCGAAAGGAAGTTGAAAACTCTCCCAAGAGATAGTCAATATACGGTCTGGAGTTGGATCCACTCAATCGAAGCCCAAGTGGCATAAAGGTAAATTTGATATCCCTAAAAATATGTCCAAATCCAACAACAAACCCAAGTGCCAAAACAAAAAGAAAATTTTGATTCTTGGTGGAAAGGACAGCAAAAATACGTCAATCTTCCTCCCACTAAGATTTGCGGTTATTACGGGAGTCTTGGACATCGAGATAGTGCCTGTGAAAAGCTTCACAAGGATGTGTCATTTAATATCAAGAGACTCAATCTTATCCTTGAGGCACGAGAAAAGCTGAAAAAACCTGGTTTAAAAAGGGGACCCAAGTATATTTGGGTTCCCAAAACTACCAAGTGATTTTTTTTGCAGGTGGAAGCGAGCGTGGAGATGGACTATGTGTACTTGGACAGCGGGTGCTCCAGACTGGAAATCCCGACAAATTCAGCTCGCTTTCAACCTATAAAGGAGGTAAGGTTACCTTTGGTAACAACAACCAAGGAGAAATCGTGGGAGTTGGCTCCGTAGGTAACTCCTCCAAGTTTAAGGTAGATGGAGTCCATCTGGTCACTGGACTTCAACCTAGTCTGTTAAGCATTTTTCAAATTTGTGAAAGATTCAATTTAGTACTTCTCTCATATGTCATTTGCAAAGTTTTTGATGAACGTACAGGATCTCTAGAACCACAGGACGTAAAGAAGGAAATACGTACAAGAAGTGTCTAAATGCCATACATTCTGACGACCAAGTCTGTCTATGTGCTCGCTTTCAAGCAGCACCCAAACAGTCCCATCTCAAGGCGGTCAAGCAAATCTTCCAATACTTAAAAGGAACCAGTCAACTTCATCTATGGTACATTCGTTCCCCTATATTATTTTATCTGGTTTTAGTGATTCTGATTGAACAGATTCCCTCTATGATCGAAAGATTGCATCTAGCAATGCACAATTCCTTGGTCCATGCTTAGTCTCTTGGCCCTCTACAAAGCAAAATTTTGCTGAGATCAAATTGGTATTTTCTGTGATAACAATTGCACATGTAAAATCTCTGGAAACCTAATCCAATATTCGAGAACCAGACACATTGAAATATGTTTCCATTTCTTGAAGGACTGTGTCGAGAAAAGGCTAATTCAACTTGACTTTGTTCCAATAGAGGATCAGCTAACAGATATCTTTGCCAAGCCTCTTCCTACCACCAGATTCGAGGCACTCCGTTCAACAATTGGAATGATTCAATCAACATAAGACGGTAGTCTCTCTCCTTCTTTGGCTGTATAATTAGTAGGTGTTGTTTGCATACTGTTTGAGTCAATCCGTGTTCACATATTGATAGACTGTGTCTGCTCTTTGTGTCCCTTTTTGATTTTCTCCAAAAAAAAAGAAAGGAAAGAGGACAAAGGCAAGGTACTCCGCTAACTTGTTTCTCCTGAACCAAAACGGACCTCGTCCACTCGGTTATTAAGCCTTTAAGGGTGCTTTATCACCTAACTTCCTAAGGATGCGAAACCTGGGAAAGTTGACTCAAAGTTGTTACATGGGTGGAGAGAAAAGTCTGGGGGATGAAGACAGTCCCTGTGTGCTCAAACTTGTTAAATATCTATGAATTTCAAATATAGAGCTATAAAGTCTTCAAAAATACAATGCAATGCAACAGGGATCATTACAAGTTATGAGTATGTGGCAATGAAAGGTGTTGTGGAATATGACAATACTTCTTGCCCCTTGTCGTCCATGAGTATGTTTGCGTTATGGATACAGTCTATTTGTTTTTTAATGTACGGATTGACTTAGACTCTGTTGCAAACTTCCCTTACTGATGACAGCAAAAAGGGGGAAGTAGTGAATCCCGTCTCTCACGAACGAGTCACCAAAGGAGGAAAGTGAGAAACACTTGAGAAAAACAAGGTAAATTACTTACCTTAAGGTGGTTTAATGTTTTAAGGGATGAGATTTAGATAGATACCAAATGTAGCTTAGAGCTGACATTATATAATGGGTTACATAACCTAGGAGAAACAACATGATCATATTTGAGAACTTGTGACTAAGGAGCAAATGGGAATTGAGTTAGTAAAACAATCATAAGGTGAATTATAAGAACACTTATATTGCTATGGGAGCATTGATGTGTGTAATTGCAGGTTGAAAGCATTTATATGTGGGAAATTCAGTGTTTAAGTTTAAGTCATTTAAGGGCCTAAGAGCCATGTCATTTAAGAGCCTTAGTGCTATGCAATTTAAGATTATTGCACTATATTGAGTTTGTTATGAATGGTTTGATTTGGGTGAGAAATATCATGAGAAAGGGTTTGTGAGATGATTGAATGAGAAAAACTATGCTTTGGGTATAATAACATAGTAGGGAAGCTATGTCAAAATTCGGTTGAGAAACTAGGTGTTAAAAGTGTTTTAAGGAGATATTAGGACCTAGAAAGTACTAGGAATCATTTAAGGAGATTTTGGTAGAAATGACTAAGCTAAGGTGTTTTGGGAGGATTGGAATGACCTAGAGTTATCGAGGAGGAATTAGGAGTTAGGTGGGTGTATTAAACACACCAAGATCATGGTATGAGGAATGTTAAGACTTGTGCAAAATCTGTAGGAAATGATGTATAATGCCTTGTGATGATTTAGGTATGATTTAGTTTGTATAACCTTGATGGTAATGAGTGGACTTGGGTGAAGGAGATGAAAACTATAAGAGAATGTAGTAGCTTGTCAAGGGAATGACTAGGAATGGATAAGAGTGTATAACCATGTTAATGTTGAGTAAATGGAGTAAGAGAGGAAATGTTTAAGAGGAACAATGTCAAAGTATAAAGAGGATGGCTAGAAATGCATAAGTAAGTACAAGTTTATGAATGATGAGTAGTAAGTGTAAAGGAGAAAAAGTTGTGCATGGATATGCAATGTAACCTTAGGGACTTTGAGTAACTTGGAAGAGGAGATAAAGATGTCTAATAATGCTTTAGGAGTGGTGAAAATGATTGAGAGGAAACACTTTGGTTAGCTTGGGTTTTAGGCAAAGTTCATATGTTGGAAGTGTAAGGAACTAAGTGTTAAGTGTTAGGAATTTAGTAAGAACTTGAGTAAGTGTTTAAGGAATTTAGAAGTTGAGTTAAGGAGGTGAGGAGGATTGATGATGCATTAGGTGTGGCCAATAAGTGAGTTGGTAATGTTGGTAGATGGTTGTGAAACACCAAGAGAGGTTGGTGATGCACTAGTGTGCATAAGTGTTTAAAATGGAAATTGAAATTGGTGGAATTGAACAAAGATTGGATGATGAGTTTAACCAATGATTTAAGTAGGTTTTAAGAGTGTTTAAGGTGTTTAAACATTTTTAGAAAACATGTGAAAAGAATAGGGAAGAAACGTGGGAAGAAGAACGGAGTTGAAACGAGTCAAAATGAGTGTTTTCTAACTTCGACCTACCCAGGGCGTTGGGTCGGTCGGTGGGTTGGTCGGACTGAAATCTACAAAACCGAGTTTCTGACTTCGACCTACCCAGGGGGCTGGGTCTGTCGGTGGGTCGGTCTGACCTTAAAAAAAACAGAAAAGAAAGAGTGGCATTAGTAGTCCACCACTTGGAGGGTAATGATGATTAGAAAGATAAGCATATAAGGACTTAAGAGATTAAGTTCAGTAAGATGATTTAAGTGTTTAAGGTTAAAAATTACAAGGACTTAGTGGTTATTAGTTGGGGATCATTAGTAGCTAAGTAAGTTAGGTTAATTGAAAGTAATTAACAATCCAAATTGGATGAATGTTTTAGGACTTGAGAATTGGGACTCGGAAGGAGAATAGGCAACCGAACAACCGACGGTGTACGGTATGGTTTTCTTGTAGCCTGCTTGCTAACGAGGTGTCCCTCGGCTTGTGTGCTATTTGTTTATGTGTTCCGGTTAAACAAGATAAAGCATGCAACCGGTTTATTGTATTGTTGTGTGTTGTTTGAACTAACACAACTTACCATGAGAACTTACTAACAATGTTTAGTAAAGAATTGTGTGAGAATAAGGAACACTCCCTAATATTGGTTTATTAGTAACCGAAAGAGGTTAAACAACAAACATTGACTTTGAGACTTCCACTAACTAGAACTTGGGGGGGGGGGGTGAGGAATCCAGAATGGTACCGGCACATGTGTATTGGAGGAGGTCGGTATCCTTATCAGATCCCGACTTCCAAATATGACTTGTCTTCGGACTCGTCGCCTAGAGTTGACATAAAAACTCGGTCACCTCGATTTCTGTTCGAGGTGGGAGGCGTTACTGAGATGGTTTGGTGGGATCTACCTAAATCCCAACTAATTCTAAGAAATATTGTTTATGTAAACCAATGCAGCTGATAACTCATTGGCTAGGGTTACTTTTAACCCGACAAGATAAACAATGAATTTAAGGAACAACCATTCTAATTAAAGAACAGTTGTCTTATTTGAGATAAGATTTGAGATAAGAGCTGAGATAAGACTTGGACTGAGAATAAGAAAAATCATAACCTAAGGAGTTAAAAGATTAACTCACTTACTTAAGGAACGCTTTTAAGTCGTTCATTGTGTTTGAACTATAATTGTTCATATGTGGTGTGGTGTTTATTGCACTTCTTATTTATGTTGTGTTATTAATCAACTGCATGCTATCAACAAGGAGTCGTCGTAGCCCCGTTAGCTTGGGGGCTATAAGAGAATCGTACCAGCAAAGGTGCTGACCCCCTCGGGGGCAACTGTTTAAATTTTACAGGTAAGAAGCAGCAGATGAGCCGGCTTGAGAGTAGGAGGGGGTAGACATACACGGGTTTAACTTTGACCTACGAGTTGTGCATGTACACTCATAAGGTAGTCTATGATAGTACTTGTATAGGAGGAAAGGAACTTGATATTGTGTATGTATTTGGTTAAGACTTGTAATTACTAATGTTCGGTAAATTCGGGTCCATCAGACCGTAGCTAGATCTTGGAGAATTTAACATGCCTAGTTAGTCACGTGGGTGACTAACGGCGGTAACACCATCTTTGTAGAAAATTTCCGCTACAATGTTAATATAAGTAATTGGAGGTTTATGAGATAAGTCCGGTTTTATGAGTTGGGGTGTTACAGGGACAATTTGTCTAAGATCAAGGGAGGCAACCTAAGACATGCCTCACTTCATATAGTCAAAGGAGGCGAGTAGTATTGTTGCCTCTGATGGTCAACTCAATGAAGGCGAGCAAGATTATTGCCTCCGTGAGTCAGATCAATGAAGGTGACTATCTATTTATGCCTCTATTGGGCGGGTGTGTGTGTCACCATCATATAGAATCATTGGAGGCAACTATATACTTGCCTCCGTTGACGAGACCAACAGAGGCGACTTATCTTGATTGCCTCCATTGAACCATCACAATAGAGGCGACCCTTCCATTTTGCATCAACAACATGCTTAGGTATGATTAATTGAGGCGGCTTAATTTAGTTGCCTCCCTTGGTCGGTTAGAAGGGAGGCGAGCCCTCCACTTGCCTCTGTTACTATACTTATGCTTATGTCGTTCAAAATTAAAACCCTAACTATTCTATCTTTTCCATCTTCACACACGGTATTTTTGCTTATGTTTATGTGGTGGGATTGTAAAAGTGGTGCAAGCCAAGCACGGAAACGCCAGCAACGGCCTCCTTGTGACTAGCGAGAGTGGGAACCAGCGGTTTGAGATCTTTAAGGACAACTTGAAGTTCATCAACGAGCATAATTCCGACGAGACCAGACCCTACAATCTTGGACTCAACAAGCACGCCGATCTGAACAATGAGGAGTACCAATACTATGTTGATCGATTGTCCCAGCTTAATAACATAAACAATTTGGTGGTCTTCGTTCGCATTTGTCGTGACATTCCCTCCCAGAGATCGTTGGGCTATGGCTATCTCAACTTTGCAAACCCACAGGATGGTGAGCTTTTCTTACTCCCAGCTTAATATCACAAACAATTTGGTGGTTGGGGTTTCCGTACTTGCCCCCTTGATACTATGTTGTTAAATAGAAAATTGATGAATTGATCAGTCTGGTTTGACTTTCAGTAAAGGAAGTATATGCTGGTACTTGGCAAAGATACTTGCTATTTGATTACTCATCCGGTAAATGATCGATTTTCCTATTCGTGGATCTAACTTGGAGGCACCTATTTGTGAAGTAGGAATACAATTTAGGGGTCAATAAGTGTGTCCACTATATGATTTGCTTTCTAGGTCACCATGTGATGGTATAGCTTGACTTTATGAGGGAATGATCATTATTGCTTCACAAAGTAAAATCATCTATATCAATTATGAATAAACCACAAGGAAGGGAATAAAAAGTGAGCAGGGAGAGCTAAATTTTAACGAAGAAACACCATAGATGATCCTTGAAGGCCACTGTGAGCCGACATTGAACTAAAGAGATGACATTTTTTTATTTCCCTTCTGAATTATGCTTGGGACTGATAGAAGAAAGCATTGACTATCAACATGTTTTCAGCTGGTGAATATTGTTAGTAGATGCAACTTTAGGCTTTTATAACGAGAAATAGAAACTTTATTGCCTGTAAAGGGTAGAATGGAGCATTATTATGCCAAGAAAAATAGGACACAGAGTTTATCGATTTCTATGAAGTACCTCATCTTGCCTCTGTAATCCTTTAGCCAGATCTCATTTTGCTTCTTCTACTTGCTTTAGCTTTTTAGTTTATCCCTCAATGTAGATCCTGCTAAATTGCATACATGGGCCACAAACCTCTGCTTCTATCTATGAATGCATTTCACGCCCTTTCTCTAATTCATCTAAATTGTAATTGTCATCAGTTTTTTCTATGTTATACAAATTTTCTCCCTGAATTTAAGATGGAAACTGTCACAATATACGTAATAATGTGATAAGTGAAAATTTAATTATTGGTAATCTACCAGTCATCCAGAATGGTGGATGGACTATCTTGGTCTTAGTTACTTGAGTTGATTTGTTTTTATCTTTCTTCACGGTTGCTACTGATTTAGTGAAACTTTTCTCGTGAAACTAGTAAACATATGGCAATCCAGTGTGTGAATGTTTCTTGCTCTTAACTTTGTCCCTTTTCCCTGAATTTCACCATTAGGTATCTGATCGGATTTCGGAGCTGAGAACTACCATTGATGCTGGTCACAATCAACGAGACAGTATCTTAAGATCAGTTTGTAGTGAGATTCAGCAGTGGTGTCATTATCGTGGTAATCCCTCAATATAATTTAACTAATGTTTTACTTAATTTTGTTTTGTGAGTCATGCATGAAATACCCCAAACTAATAAAACATGGATTAAATATCTAATCACATTGATTAAGGCCTAAACATGCCTTTAAAGTCAACTGAGAACAATAGTGGTCAACACAAAGCAAGACATTGCACCCTTTGACTGTTTAGGGTAAATAAATACCCAAATGAACTACTTAGGACCTAAAATTTTGTCCTAAGCTTATTAACACATTACTAAACATATTATAATGGTTGGACAACACTCCAACACAAAGAACAAGCATTTTCATGCTTCAAGGTCAAGTAGGGCAAAAATGTGCTCTAAGAAAACCTTAAAGGTCTAATGACCTCTAAATTATATAAAATTAGATTCCATGATCAAATATCACGTAAGGAACACAAAAAAACTGTTCTCAAAGAAAACAGAGCTCAGGAACGCCCTGTGACTCAAAATGTGCACTAAAATTCCTTAATGCACGTTTTTTGTGTATGAGCTCTAAGATAATGACTTTTTGTCACTGTAAAGACTATATTAAGTTCTTTATAATATTAATGTGACATGATAGACTATATTATAAAGTCTAAATCAAAGTTTAAAAATAAAATCAAAATTGGCAATTTAGTATGAATAGTACCCAAAAAAATAACATTTAATACTTACCTTTGACCATGGTCAAAGTCACCCATGGTATTGACCAAAGGCTGCCGCCCCCTATGTGCTGTCATGCCCACTCAATCAGCATCCCTAATCAATTAGACAGCTAATGCAATGAGTCACCTATTTACTATTACAAAAGTAACCAATAATGTCATTAAAAGCATATTAACTCACCTTTCTTCATTTGCCTTCTTGCCTGCCGACACCAGCAGCTCTATCCTTTCCATTTGCTTCTACATTTACGTAAGAACACAGCCATACTCAGAGATGAACACCAATTGATATAGGTAAGCTTATTAAGCTATTTTATGTTCATTCTCTTCACAATTCTTTCATCTTTCCATGGAGCTAAGCATCAACCACTTCCATCAATGTTATTAGGTTGTTTTGGAGGTTAAATGGAGGGTGTATCTCAGCATTAACAAGGGAAGAAGGTGGAGAAAGCTAATCTTGTTCTTAAGGTATAAAAATGTGCCTTAAGCACACATCTTTTGATTCCCTTCAAATCCGGTTATGAAACTTTGTTTCTAAGCTTATAATCTTCATCTTAACATACTTATTCAGTTGGTACATCGAGAGCTTCAAGGTATAGCCAGATCCAAGCCAAAAACACCATTTTAGGCATTTTAAACAAGGTAAAAATTAGCCATCTTCTAATCTGAGTTATACCAGTTTAAAGCTTGGTTTTAGTAGCTCTTTTGATGCTCTTACTCTTGTGTGAATTTAGGCCAAAGTCATCCTTGGTAACCTTGGTATTTTAAGGTAAATTTTACCTTGAAATTTGACATTTAACACTTCTTATGGTTAGATCTTGCTTGGAGACTAATTATGCCTTAATTGCTGTTTGAATACATGTAAATAATGCTGGGGAAATTTTATCCTAAGCTGGGCGTGGCCAAACAAGGCTTAAACTAGGCAAAAACAAGGTATAAATCACTTAAACCTTCACTTGGTATATTAATATGTGTTTATACATATGTATATATAAATGTGCCATGAGTGAATGGTTATATTAAGGTCTTATTTTGATCTTAGGTGATTAAGGAATGGTTTAATAAATTTTATAACTAATTAATTAGCATAATTGTCAAATTTAAGACATTATGTGGAAAATTGCTAAATAAGGAAAATATGTGGTAAGGGCCGAGAGTTTATAGTACTTTTGGGCATTTATGTGTAATTTATTTTATAAGCTAATGTTTGTAATAAGGCCATGTACTTTAGGCCATTTTATTTATGCATTTATAAGCTTTTAATTAAGTTTTGCTGCTAAATATAAATTACCGCAAGGAATTGGGGTTATAGTGTAATTAAATTAAATTTGGGGGCTATATAATGATATGGCCGAAAATTGGAGGTTTAAATGAGTTTATATAAAAATTATAAGATTATATAAAGTTTTGGGGTTAAATGGGAATAACTGAAAAGATATGGGTATAAATCGTAATTTGTGGAGATTAATGGTCAAGGAAATATTAAGGTGGTCAACCTTGACCATATGCTAGGTTTTGACCAAATTAAACAAGTTAGATAACTTATTTAAGGTTTTATAATAAGATAAGTATTTTATTGTAACAATTTTATAACATATGTGGTATATATGTTATTTCCGAAAGTTAAGGGTGTAAAATGGTATTATAAACACCCATGGGCTATTGAGAATTTTTAGGAATTTATTGGGTTGATTTTGGAATTTAAAATAAACTATATATGTATAATATATAGTTATTATGTCATTGTGACACTTTGGAGAAATATGTGTGGTGGAATTATAAATACCAAAAGTATATGGGTTAGTAAGGGTAATTATAACCCTTTGGTGAAATTTGGTGATTTTTAGAATATTATAAGAGTATTTATTAAGATATGTGTATAATATATAGTTTTAATGATATAATAAAACTATATGTTATAAATAGGGTCAAATGGCAATTATAAAACAGAACAAGGTCTGTTCGGAATTAAAAAAAAATAACCATAGGTTATACCCTTTTTATAAGTTAGAAATGTTATATTAAATGGTATATATAACATGGTATAAATAATGGGGTGATTTTGTAAATAAAAGAAACTATGGTTTATGGAAAAGAATAAGGTTTAATATATGTGCCTATGCGGCAATATATAATAGTTTTGTATAAAGACTATAGGTTATAAATTAGAGGGAATAAAAATATCATATTATATGATATTAGTATATGGTATAACATTACATAATGTTATGTGGCCAAAATGGAATTTAAATAAATTCAAGGGCTGTACCGAATTATTAAGGTTGGAAAATGAATTTTAGACTAAGGTCTATAATGTTATAAATGTTATAACAATTATATGGTTTAGATGGGATTGAAATAAGTAAGGATATTCACATTAAATAATGTGACAAACTATAAATAAATAGGATTTATAAACTAAGGTATTTATGGAATAAACCTTAGGAGTTGTAATTACTACAACATAAAATGTTACATAATATTAGGATAATAATCTTAATATAAGTTGTATAACATAATACAACTAATGGAAATAATCATCCAATACAAGATGATAAAATGTAACATATAATATAAGAGTTTATTAAACTCACGAAATTTACCTACGTGGTAAAAATATACATACACAAGAATAATGTATATAAGGATGAGTATATATTATGGTTGGAAACCATATGATATAATGGTGGTGGTTATTACATGAAAAATAGTTACGAACTATAAGTTATGAGTTTTTGGATGCAAATA
The DNA here is from genome assembly GCA_023374045.1 of Limonium bicolor. Lineage (NCBI taxonomy): Eukaryota > Viridiplantae > Streptophyta > Magnoliopsida > Caryophyllales > Plumbaginaceae > Limonium > Limonium bicolor. Next base: position 21,942 of record JAIOTZ010000098.1, read on the forward strand.
TTATTTGCTAAATATAATGGAGTATATAATACAATGTATTATAATGGATGGTGGAAAATAATACAATATAATATAATAATGCATGCATACATGCAACTATAGGTTATATACCTAAATTTAATGGTGGATAAGATTAAAGAAAAATAATGAATTAAACTTAACAGTTGAAATGTTTTGACATACGAGTTTAAAGTAACAAAGCCGACCGGTTTAGAGAATCCCGTAACAAATAACTGTAAAAAACGGGGATGAACTGTCGGGGTTACTTGTTATTCGGAAATACCGGATGTAGTTGGTCATGGAGACTGACTTATAGTTTTAATACCGTTTAGATCATACTTCAGACGAGGACGCTTGACGAGCTAGTGGACTACACTACGCATCCTAGGTCTTGGTGAACGGTATGTAAAGGGGTTTGATCCGGGTTGTCCTAAGGATTTCCTTGGGCTCGGATTTGGTTGATATCACTTGTGTGTTAAGTGTTTTGGATACATGTATGTGATTGTGCGCTACTGCATTAATTATTTATGCACGAGCGTCCCACAGGACAAACACTACGTCGACTATAGATCGATTTATATAAACATACATATACGTTATTGTGATGACAAGACGGTTACTTGATATAATACCATAGTATTAATATTAAGTATATGGTAACCTAAGTAAAACACTTACGAAACGAGTCACGACATTGTCGGTCTCTAGAGCATGGATCTCGAACATGAATATGACCTAGATTACTTCTAGGTAATGCGTGAGACCCATTGGGCAGCTAATTAATAATTATTCTCCATAAGACTAAGAGCAGATCTTAAACATTATGAGAGAGAGATGGTATGAGTTGAGATGAGGAATCCTGGTAGTTTACGAACTACTTGGTTGCGCATTTGTGATCACTGAGGGGTTTCCGATTGGATTCCTCTCCAGGTTATACCCAACGAGCCCTATTTGGATCGTGGGTTAGGTAGCTACGGCTTTTATATGGACGTCTTACGAGACAAAAGAGAATAGTCAGGGGCCTCCGGACCTCTGGCGAAATGAGCACCTTTGTGTGTACGGGAGGACTACTGTCCATGGTGAGGTTATCGGGTTGTCTTAACATGACGCCCTACTGGTATTAATTATACTGTGGTCATTTCGATATGGATGGGGCCTTGAAGGCCAAATTAAATTAAATTAATAAAGGATGGCGTACGCTACGGCGATTGTACATTGTACATTATACTGTTATTATTCGATACGTTCGATATACAATTGTTGTTTGTGAAATTTAATGAATGTTTGAATTGGATGGATGGTTGAATGTTTATGAATGTTTGGATGGAGGATTATGTATATTATACATGGATATTACAGTATTGTTTATAACTGTAAAATGGTAAAGCATGAAACCAATCTAATAATAAGATGGTTAAAATGACTAAGTGACCATTAGGGTCCAGGCCCGGCATACTCAGCGTCTATCGCTGATACTACACCATATGCAGGTTGTTGATTATCGCCGAAGCTGAAGTGCGGGAACAGGGTAATTAGAGTTTATTTGATTACCGCACAGGGAGTTTATTTGTATAACAATGAAGATGGTGAATTGTATTATGGTACAGTTATGTATATTCAGGTTTGGGTAGACGCTCACTTGTCGATGTTTATGGTTGTGGACTTAGTATGATGTATAGGAGTTTTCTCGTTATCACGGCGGTTAGCAGTTTGTTTATGTTGGAAGTTGGAAGTAGTTTGGCTTCGTTGCCCGCATGGGCGAGTAATGGCCGGTGACACCCGAGTGAGTATTATTGTTATTATTTATCTTCCGCTGTAAGACATTTTATTTATTGCTACGTGAGAGATTATATCGTGTTTAAGGAGAGGGGTGTTACAAAAGTGGTATCAGAGCGGAGTACCGCTCTGATGACGAGGAAATAGGTTAAGACAGTGAGCTTAGGACTTGGGAAATTACGGGAAACGTATGTGAGGTAGGAGACGACTCGTCTTAAAATATATTGTGTCTAGTAACGCAAATTGCGTGATATACTAGCCTTAAAGGCAATTCAATATCTACTGGTTGTGTACGGTAAATTACCGAGTATTTTTGTGACATACTGTACTACAGATGTCTGGGGAAACTAGAGGGCGTGGTACTGGTAGAGGTGGAGGCGGTGACCCCTGATTCCAGATGTTGCTGAGACGATTGCTGCCGTTCTCGCTCAGCTTGGTACTCAAATTGGAGGAGCACCAGCCCACCCACCACAGCCCAGGGAAACGAACTGGCTGAAGTCAGTTACCGAGACCCGACCACCTACATATTCAGGGGAGCCAGACCCCGTAGCCTTGGAGCGATTCATAGTTGAACATGAGAAAGCCTACGAAGCTTTACAAGTACCTGCCAACCAGAAGGTTGTTATTGCTGCTTTCCATCTGAAGGATGCAGCCAACACTTGGTGGAGGTTGGTCAAGGACCATCACCTGGCTACGCCCGACTTTTCGTGGGCTGCCTTTGTCGAGTTGTTGAGAGGGAAGTACTACCCAGCGCATCTCAAGCAGAAGAAGCGCCATGAGTTCGAGACATTGTCTCAGGGAGGTCTGACCGTGGATGAGTACTACGCTCGATTCATTGGTCTGCTGGACTTTATCCCCGGTGTTGATTACTCAGAGACCGTTAAGGTCGAGAAGTTCCGGGGAGGACTATTGTTTCGCATCCAGATGGCGATGGGTGCTACCCTCTACACTACCATCCAGGTATTAACATGGAAGTCATAAATTCTTTACTTACTACAGTACCGTTTAACTTTGTGAGAACTTACCAATGAGATTCCAGGAGTGTTATGACGCTGCCTCGAGGACTGAGCTAATGCTCCAGACTCGGGAAGAGACTCTCAGGACCAAAAAGAGAAAGAACCCTAAGGGAGAGTCTGAGGGTGGAGGAGCGTCTCCAGGCGATGGCCAGAAGAAGGGAAAGAAATTTTTTTAGAAGAAAGGGCAGCAGGGTCACCAGGGAGCGAAGGGGAAAGAGCCCGTCCTTCGGTTGACCGGCCCAGCTATAGATGCTCAGCCTCTAAGATCTGCACCTCCTAAGGGTGAGAAAACCTACCTCTTAAATTAGATTGTGACCTTAACCTTTATATCAATAGATTTTAACTTAAATTAAATACCATCATCAGGCACCGGATAACCCCAGCGCCACTACTACTGTAAGCATTGTGGGAAGGACCATCCTGGGGTCGACTGCGAAGGCCGCAAAGTTGAGTGCCGCTGTTGCAAGAAAGAGGGCCACCGGGAGTTCGAGTGCTGGATGAACCCAGAGAGCGGTAACTACAGGCCACCAAGGAATACTCAGAAGACCTCAGTTGGAGGATCTGGAGTACCACGAGGCGGTCAGGATGGCCAGACATCTACTGATGCTGGAGCCCAGAGAGGCAAGGGAGTAGATAGGGCATGAGTACCCTAACTCCATGAGACCGCTGGTGGATAACTTTTACTTACTATGTTGTGTACTTACCTTGGATGTTAGACAGAGCTATGTTATAAGTATGTGGGAGTGTGTCATTAACCACTTGCCTTTTGTGTATGACTTTTGAGACTAGTTATGTGAACTCGATGCGAGTGACCTTGGAAACCTTAACGGAATATATATATGAACAGGATATTAACGCTTACATTATCATGTAGCCATACTTGACGACGCAGAGTCAATGAGACCGGTAATTGCTGAACCAGAATTTTCCACCTGCATGGCGCACTTGCTATTGCAAGCGCTATGACAAGTAAACCACTGAAATTTCCATCTGCCTTGCGCACTTGACAGAGCAAGTGCTGCTACTGCTGCTGCTACTGCAACTGCAACTACTACTTTTTAGTCTTTTATTATATATATACAAAAAAAATGTTTTTCAAACCTTTTTCATACAAACCTTGAGATTAGAAACCTATGCAACTGGGAAATTATACAGCCATTGTGATTGTAAACCACACCAGTTTAATTGTTCGACAATTTTTCAGACAGAGCTTATTTAGCCAAATACCATCAAAGTATACCCGCCTTTAATGCTAATCACTACCAGTGATGAATGTTTAGTCCTTATGGACAAGCATACCCTTTGTAGATGCACCACCGTCAGTGAGGATGGTTGGGTAGTGAAGAGCCGAGTTGCTCAAGCTATTATGCAATCTGCAAAATATTCAATTAAACGGATGAGGGAATGAATAAGAACTATGGATGACATATGATCATGATAAACAGGGAGAAAAGGAACAGGTGTTACACTCAATGAGATCGAATTAGGAGAACCAAGTTTGCTAAAAATAGCACAGATTTTTACTTACACCGAGCTGAATAACACCGGCTTATGGCACGAATTACCACTGATGCCACGAGGGCAATAGCACTTACAACAAGATAACCAAAAAAAAAGAGAGAAAAAGGAAAAGAAGAAGTAAAAAAAAAGGATATCCATCAAAGGGAGATTGACAACAGAATACTTCACAATACCCGTGTGACAGACATTACCAGTTTACTAAACGAGACATGGGACGACCGCACTCCGATAGGAGCATGTGGGCCTGACAGACTTATTTATGAGTTAGTCGGGTAAGTAGTAATGTATCAGTACGGTACCCCATGCAGGTATACAAGTAGTGTTAGGAACACGAGGAGTAGTCAACTCCATGCTAAGGACAGTGAAGCAGATTACCTCGAAGATGGACGAGAAGAGCCGCAGTTAAAACAACGGGCTAGAGAAATCAAGAACCTTCAACAGAGAGCAGTAGACAGTATACAGTGAAGACAGGGAAACCTATTAAGGATAGGGAACTAAAGGAAAGAAACATGGAAACCCATTATGGACGAATAATATGTAGAATCCTCATAAGGATCGAGCAAACTCTTACAATCCAGAGGAAATCTACCAGATGACGTGGACTGAAACGCGTGATTACGCAATGATGAGAGACAAAACTAAAATACTAGCAGATACCTTAAGCAAAAAAAATGGACTTGGAATGTACCACTCACATGATAATTCGCTCATCTTATCTGTTTGACTCATTAGATATTAGCTGCGAAGAGTTTACGCCTCTGCACTCTGTAGGACTGAGTGTTTTGGTATTGCACTTGTGCAGTTATTAATCTAGTGGGAATACAGGAAGATGTAATGGATATCAATAAGAGTGTGTATTAAAGAACTACAACAGTGTGTTACTCCGGAACAAAACCACCAGGAGACACGGATGACAAGCTTTATCTCCGTGGACATGTAGGCTTGTACGTCTTAGTATTACTAGGATATGTGCAAAGAGCACTAAGTACTAACAATAGCTAGTGTCATATTACACCTCAAGCTGAATATTAGTGAGAGTAGACACACGCATGTATGCTAGAGATCCAAATGAGAGGATACACAACAATGAAAAGAGGCTAACTAAGCCTATGTTCATGGGTCTGCGCCTCACATGGAGCGAGTGGGCCCATTAGAACGAACTTGGGAGAGAGCACCAATAGATCAGTGCCTCACCCTTTATGTATTGTGGAGCCCAGAAGGGCTAGAGTCATACCCGTCTCTCTGATATGAGGATAATCCATGAGTTGGTGAACTCTATGAGAGCCGAGTATCCAGCGCTCCTTGTTGAGCTGTTGTAGTATACTTGTGGGGTACGGGGGCGTAACCCTTTTTAAGGGGGGTAGAGCCTCTTGGCTGTGCACGTGTGTGCACTAAGTTTTGTTGTGGTATGCGGGGCATACGAGGTTTGTTTATTGTTTGTTTCGTATGCATGGCATACAGTGAATTGGTGGTGTGCGGGGCATACGAGGTTTTGTTGGTTATGTTTGGTACGTGGGGCGTACGTTGTTGGTTTGTTTTTGTTTAATGTGCACTTGTATGTATGTATCTTATGAGATACCTGTTTGAATGATGTATTTACACCCATGTGTGTAGTACTTTTCTTATGCTACTTGTGATATATATATTTATATTGCTTTGTAGAATGATTACATATGGTATCGCCTAGATACGAACTGAATCATTAGAGATGGAATGTGGAACGATGGTATGTTATGGACACCTCGGGGAGGTTGTCAGGGCATGTAGAATTGATAGGAATTAATGGTGCTGATGGATCACCTATATCCATATATGATTGAACTAACGCCACAAAGTGATGGCTATGTGCTGTATAAGCACAATACGATGTGTGTAAATGATATATCACATAGATATACATTATGAGAATAATGGGTAGTTATACATTTATATACTTACCTATTTGATTAAGCGACTTCGGGACGAAGTCTTTTTAAGGGGGGTAGATTGAAATACCCCAAACTAATAAAACATGGGTTAAATATCTAATCACATTGATTAAGGCCTAAACATGCCTTAAAAGTCAACTGAGAACAACAGTGGTCAACACAAAGTAAGACATTGCACACTTTGACTGTTTAGGGTAAATAAATACCCAAATGAACTACTTAGGACCTAAAAATTTGTCCTAAGCTTATTAAGACATTACTAAACATATTAGAATTGTTGGACAACACTCCAACACAAAGAACAAGCATTTTCATGCTTCAAGGTCAAGTAGGGCAAAAATGTGCTCTAAGAAAACCTTAAAGGTCTAATGACCTCTAAATTATATAAAATTGGATTACATGATCAAATATCATGTAAGGAACACAAAAAAACTGTTCTCAAAGAAAACAGAGCTCAGGAACACCCTGCGACTCAAAATGTGCACTAAAATTCCTTAATGCACGTTTTTTGTGTATGAGCTCTAAGATAATGACTTTTTGTCACTGTAAAGACTATATTAAGTTCTTTATAACATTAATGTGACATGATAGACTATATTATAAAGTCTAAATCAAAGTTTAAAAATAAAATCAAAATTGGCAATTTCGTATGAATAGTACAAAAAAAAACATTTAATACTTACCATTGACCATGGTCAAAGTCACCCATGGTATTGACCAAAGGCTGCCGCCCCCTATGTGCTGTCATGCCCACTCAATCAGCATCCCTAATCAATTAGACAGCTAATGCAATGAGTCACCTATTTACTATTACAAAAGTTACCAATAATGTCATTAAAAGCATATTAACTCACCTTTCTTCATTTGCATTCTTGCCTGCCGACACCAGCAGCTCTATCCTCTCCATTTGCTTCACCATTTACGTAAGAACACAGCCATACTCAGAGATGAACACCAATTGATATAGGTAAGCTTATTAAGCTATTTTATGTTCATTCTCTCCATAATTCTTTCATCTTTCCATGGAGCTAAGCATCAACCACTTCCATCAATGTTCTTAGGTTGTTTTGGAGGTTAAATGGAGGGTGTATCTCGGCATTAACAAGGGAAGAAGGTGGAGAAAGCTAATCTTGTTCTTAAGGTATAAAAATGTGCTTTAAGCACATATCTTTTGATTCCCTTCAAATCCGGTTATGAAACTTTGTTTCTAAGCTTATAACTTTCATCTTAACATACTTATTCAGTTGGTACATCGAGAGCTTCAAGGTATAGCCAGATCCAAGCCAAAAACACCATTTTAGGCATTTTAAACAAGGTAAAAATTAGCCATCTTCTAATCTGAGTTATACCAGTTTAAAGCTTGGTTTTAGTAGCTCTTTTGATGCTCTTACTCTTGTGTAAATTTAGGCCGAAGTCAGCCTTGGTAACCTTGGTATTTTAAGGTAAATTTTACCTTGAAAATTGACATTTAACACTTCTTATGGTTAGATCTTGCTTGGAGACTAATCATGCCTTAATTGTTGTTTGAAAACATGTAAACTAAGCTGTGGAAAATAAATCTCCATACAGCCGTGGCCAAACAAGGCTTATACATGGCAAAAATAAGGTATAAATCACTTAAACCTACACTTGGTATATTAATATGTGTTTATACATATTTATATAAATGTGCCGTGAGTGAATGGTTATATTAAGGTCTTATTTTGACCTTAGGTGATTAAGGAATGGTTTAATAAATTTTATAACTAATTAATTAGCATAATTGTCAAATTTAAGACATTATGTGGAAAATTGCTAAATAAGGAAAATATGTGGTAAGGGCCGAGAGTTTATAGTACTTTTGGGCATTTATGTGTAATTTATTTTATAAGCTAATGTTTGTAATAAGGCCATGTACTTTAGGCCATTTTATTTATGCATTTATAAGCTTTTAATTAAGTTTAGGTGCTAAATATAAATTACCGCAAGGAATTGGGGTTATAGTGTAATTAAATTAAATTTGGGGGATATATAATGATATGGCCGAAAATTGGAGGTTTAAATGAGTTTATATAAAAATTATAAGATTATATAAAGTTTCGGGGTTAAATGGGAATTTCTGAAAAGATATGGGTATAAACATTAATTTGTGGAGATTAATGGTCAAGGAAATATTAAGGTGGTCAACCTTGACCATATGCTAGGTTTTGACCAAATTAAATAAGTTAGATAACTTATTTAAGGTTTTATAATAAGATAAGTATTTTATTGTAACAATTTTATAACATATGTGGTATATATGTTATTTCCGAAAGTTAAGGGTGTAAAATGGTATTATAAACACCCATGGGATATTAGGAATTTTTAGGAATTTATTGGGTTGATTTTGGAATTTAAAATAAACTATATATTTATAATATATAGTTATTATGTCATTGTGACACTTTGGAGAAATATGTGTGGTGGAATTATAAATACCGAAAGTATATGGGTTAGTATGGATAATTATAACCCTTTGGTGAAATTTGGTGATTTTTAGAATATTATAAGAGTATTTATTAAGATAGGTGTATAATATATAGTTTTAATGATATAATAAAACTATATGTTATAAATAGGGCCAAATGGCAATTATAAAACAGAACAAGGTCTGTTCGGAATTTACAAAAAAATAACCATAGGTTATACCCTTTTTATAAGTTAGAAATGTTATATTAAATGGTATATATAACATGGTATAAATAATGAGGTGATTTTGTAAATAAAGGAAACTATGGTTTATGGAAAAGAATAAGGTTTAATATATGTGCCTATGCGGCAATATATAATAGTTTTGTATAAAGACTATAGGTTATAAATTAGAGGGAATAAAAATATCATATTATATGATATTAGTATATGGTATAACATTACATAATGTTATGTGGTCAAAATGGAATTTAAATAAATTCAAGGGCTGTACCGAATTATTAAGGTTGGAAAATGAATTTTAGACTAAGGTCTATAATGTTATAAATGTTATAACAATTATATGGTTTAGATGGGATTGAAATAAGTAAGGATATTCACATTAAATAATGTACAAACTATAAATAAATAGGATTTATAAACTAAGGTATTTATGGAATAAACCTTAGGAGTTGTAATTACTACAACATAAAATGTTACATAATATTAGGATAATAATCTTAATATAAGTTGTATAACATAATACAACTAATGGAAATAATCATCCAACAAAAGATGATAAAATGTAACATATAATATAAGAGTTTATTAAACTCACGAAATTTACCTACGTGGTAAAAATATACATACACAAGAATAATGTATATAAGGATGAGTATATATTATGGTTGGAAACCATATGATATAATGGTGGTGGTTATTACATGAAAAATAGTTACGAACTATAAGTTATGAGTTTTTGGATGCAAATATTATTTGCTAAATATAATGGAGTATATAATACAATGTATTATAATAGATGGTGGAAAATAATACAATATAATATAATAATACATGCATACATGCAACTATAGGTTATATACCTAAATTTAATGGTGGATAAGATTAAAGAAAAATAATGAATTAAACTTAACAGTTGAAATGTTTTGACATACGAGTTTAAAGTAACAAAGCCGATCGGTTTAGAAAATCCCGTAACAAATAACTGTAAAAAACGGGGATGAACTGTCGGGGTTACTTGTTATTCGGAAATACCGGATGTAGTTAGTCATGGAGACTGACTTATAGTTTTAATACCGTTTAGATCATACTTCAGACGAGGACGCTTGACGAGCTAGTGGACTACACTGCGCATCCTAGGTCTTGGTGAACGGTATGTAAAGGGGTTTGATCCGGGTTGTCCTAAGGATTTCCTTGGGCTCGGATTTGGTTGATATCACTTGTGTGTTAAGTGTTTTGGATACATGTATGTGATTGTGTGCTACTGCATTAATTATTTATGCACGAGCGTCCCACGGGACTAACACTACGTCGACTATAGATCGACTTATATAAACATACATATACGTTATTGTGATGACAAGACGGTTACTTGATATAATACCATAGTATTAATATTAAGTATATGGTAACCTAAGTAAAACACTTACGAAACGAGTCACGACATTGTCGGTCTCTAGAGCATGGATCTCGAACATGAATATGACCTAGATTACTTCTAGGTAATGCGTGAGACCCATTGGGCAGCTAATTAATAATTATTCTCCATAAGACTAAGAGCAGATCTTAAACATTATGAGAGAGAGATGGTATGAGTTGAGGTGAGGAATCCCGGTAGTTTACGAACTACTTGGTTGCGCATTTGTGATCACTGAGGGGTTTTCGATTGGATTCCGCTCCAGGTTATACCCAACGAGCCCTATTTGGATCGTGGGTCAGGTAGCTACGACTTTTATATGGACGTCTTACGAGACAAAAGAGAATAGTCAGGGGCCTCCGGACCTCTGGCGAAATAAGCACCTTTGTCTGTACGGGAGGACTACTGTCCATGGTGAGGTTATCGGGTTGTCTTAACATGACGCCCTACTGGTATTAATTATACTGTGGTCATTTCGACATGGATGGGGCCTTGAAGGCCAAATTAAATTAAATTAATAAAGGATGGCGTACGCTACGGCGATTGTACATTGTACATTATACTGTTATTATTCGATACGTTCGATATACAATTGTTGTTTGTGAAATTTAATGAATGTTTGAATTGGATGGATGGTTGAATGTTTATGAAGGTTTGGATGGAGGATTATGTATATTATACATGGATATTACAGTATTGTTTATAACTGTAAAATGGTAAAGCATGAAACCAATCTAATAATAAGATGGTTAAAATGACTAAATGACCATTAGGGTCCAGGCCCAGCATACTCAGCGTCTATCGCTGATACTACACCATATGCAGGTTATTGATTATCGCCGAAGCCGAAGTGCGGGAACAGGGTAATTAGAGTTTATTCGATTACCGCACAGGGAGTTTATTTGTATAACAATGAAGATGGTGAATTGTATTATGGTACAGTTATGTATATTCAGGTTTGGGTAGACGCTCACTTGTCGATGTTTATGGTTGTGGACTTAGTATGATGTATAGGAGTTTTCTCGTTATCACGGTGGTTAGCAGTTTGTTTATGTTGGAAGTTGGAAGTAGTTTGGCTTCGTTGCTCGCGGGCGAGTAATGGCCGGTGACACCCGAGTGAGTATTGTTATTAGATTTATCTTCCGCTGTAAGACGTTTTATTATGATACGTGAGAGATTATATCGTGTTAAGGAGAGGGGGGTTACAATGTATGACAAGCTCCTCGTATCCATAAAATTTTATTATCATCGGATACGTGTGATGATTAGGTATCAAACCGTGTTGACTCTGGAGTGCCGGTGCTGTGGATTGGGATTGTTGCATTCAAAGGGTGGAACGGCCGCCTATATTAGAATTAATGAAATCTCTTTCTAGCTTGAAAAATCCTTATTTGCTATTTCCAATACTGAATGTGACCGTGCAGGTAGAAATTATTCTCAATCTAATTATCTACACAAAGTACTACAAACACCTCAACGAGGAGGCAAGCTAATCTAGTTGCCTCAGTAGTTTAAGAGCAATAGAGGCTTGAGGGTGCTTGTCCCAATAAAGTTAAGATTAATGGAAGCCAGTAAAGTTGCCTTCTATAGGTAAAATCAATCAACACAAATGTTTTAGTCACTCCATAATCAACTGAGATGACCCGTTAGAGGCCAACCTAGGGTAGCCGTTTTGTCACCTCTAAATATACAGAGGCAATAAAAGTTACCTCCATAACCTTTATATGTAATGGTGACACATGCAGTTTTATTTTGTTATTCCATTTGATGAAGTTATAGGTACAATTTTCAATAGTCAATCTACCACGACAGCATGAAACATTTACTTAACTTGTTTTCTACTTTTGGATATTATGGTACTGTGAAAAAAAAGAGATTACTTGTATACCTCGCTGAAAAATATGTGATCATAGAATGAATCACATTTCCAACCGTTTGCTTTCATTGCATGGTAGGGCCTATCCTATCGTCTCTATGCGGGCTGGGCCGGCTTGAAGGTGAGCAGGGAACGTTGGCGCAGTTATTTTCTTTTGAACAAAACGATAGAGATTTAAGATGGATTTAAATGATGTGATGTCCATTCAATAATTTTGTGGATTGCTGCTTCGTAAACAATACTACAATACGTCTAAGATTTATTTCTAATGTAAGTGGTAAGACGAGTATTTCAACGTTCATCTAGTACCACCTACTACGACCTAACTAGTGTTATTTGATCGGTCTCATGAGCTAGTCGTGAAAAAGATACCAAGGCAACAACGTACCGCTACATTATATACATAGTCAAAAAACGCAACGTTGTTGATGGATGGATTATGCGCCACGTGTGAAGTGAAAACCTCTTTGTTTAAAAAAAAAGTAGAGCGGTGAATGGGGTAAGCATTGGGGGTTGTTATTCGCCAGTACACAAAATACAATCACGCAGTACAAAATTTTTTTAATTATTGACGTTGTACACATGTAATGATGTGTCGCTGTGTTTTTTTTTTCAAAAAATGATATCGAAAGTAAATTTACCGAAGTAGTTTGTAGTTGATTAGTAGCGAATTTTACTAGTTACTTTTTTGTTGGAATCAATACAGGAACCTTTTTTTGTAAAAAAAAGTGTTGGATTACATTTTTATGTGTTTATATTACATTTTTATGTGTTTTTATATTATTAATATTTACATTTTTAATTAATGTAAATTTTTGTACTGCGAATAGCAAATACTTTACTATTCGCAGTACAAATTTTTTTTTCACCAAACTTAGTTGAATAAGTTTGAATGTTACGGGGAGACACTTTTTTTTGAAATAATAGATGTTTGAATAACCAAATTTAAGTAATATGAGTAAAACAACAACTAAGTTAAAGAGAAACTAATTATAAAAAACTAATTATGAAAAACTAAGTTAAACTAAGTTACAACAACTAAGTTAAAGAAAGACTAAGTTACAACAACTAAGTTAAAGAAAAACTAAGGTACAACGTTGATCCAACTATCTAACCTAGATTGTAATTGATGAATCCAAGGTCCGACAGTGTTTGGATCTCTATAAGCGAACCACTGCGGATAGACAGGGGGGAGTGGGGAGTCTTGAACCATGCCGAACCTTATGAAATGACCCTCGGGGCAAATTCCTATGTGGATCTCTCCTCTTGGGCTATCACGATCGGTATAATTATCGAGGAAGGTATGTGGCACTTGCCGCACCCCCATAGACAGTAGAGTAGAAAACTACTATCGAAGTGTACCTTGTCGCGATCACCAACCCCATTTCCGTGTGCATCCATTTATGTGAGGTGCTGGCTCTCCTGAATTCCAATGAAGCGCTCTTAACATGCGTTGTACGGTCCTTCGTTAAAAATGGCCTTGTATAGTCCATTCGCCGGTGCTTGATTCTTCATGTGATTGAACAATGCTACACGGACATCTTTCCACCTCTCTTCGTCTGAATATAGGTAGTCAGCAATGACCCTGAAACCACAATTCCCATCTCCACGAACATCAATATACCCAGTCATATATTGATATAGGTTGGGGTTGAAATTCTGGTAGTATGGGAAGTCGGCAAGGGGCTGAATCGACTCGGATTTGATGATCCTCTATTACGTGATCTTCTATTTGATGGCGCTCCTTGTGACTGGCCTGCCCTTGGTCGGTTACGTTCCCAAGACGAAGGTTCACGTCGGTTTGGTCTTGAGGGCCCGGTAGGTCTGCCAATCCCAACCTGTTCCAACGGCTCTCCTAATTGGCACACCATATCTGGGTGAAGGAAGTTTTGGAGTTGACTGTAACATCTCGCAATCAGAGTAGGATCATCTGACTGTGCTACCTCAGAAGCTATGTGTCGCCATCTATTTTGTTCTTCCTCCATGTAGGATACCATATCAATCGTCGATTCATGCTTCTCCCAGCTTAGGGTATACCAAAACGATGTATATCCCTCTTGAGCATAGTATACCACTATCCAGCATGTAGTTTAATTTACAAGCGCAGGTAATCCATGAGAGGTTACCTTGTCACATCCACAGATTGAGCTGTCCATTTGCACATAATTCGTCCTTCCAAGCTCCTTGACTAGCTCATCTAAGCAAAGGGTACTAACCTTCCCGATCAGGTCAGCGATTGGAACCCTCATGTGCTCTCTTCTGTGTTTTGTCCTGGCTGCCTCAAAATCCTTTTTTAACTCCCGGATGCTTGTATTCACATGATCGTGAATCTTTGGAAAGATTACATCCAAAGTGTGTCTAGCACTCCTTAATCTCGCCTTTAGAGAAGAATGTGCGGCCTCCACCCTATCAAATGTTTAAGTAAGTTTTATAGATCTATAACAATCACTGTATTATCTTAAACATTACAAGATTAACAATTTTACCTATTTGTCGTTGTGTTGCCGAAGTGCAACACATTCTTGACCCAAGCCTCCACAAATTTTTCCTTGTATTTCTCCCAGACTGATGCAACATACGTAATGAAACGTGGGTAGCGGTATGTCTCCTTGAAATATGCGTACCTCTCGTTGTAGTCCTGCTCTGTGCTCGAGTAGACAACCGAAGTCCACATTCGGACTGCAGCCGCCGCCCTTCCTCTATCACCCATATAAGTCTCGGCTTTCCCCTGAACGTTCCTACTTATGTGCCACCGACATAGTAGATGATGAGATTCAGGAAATACCTCATCTAAGGCATTCATCAGGGCCAGACATCTGTCGGTGATAAATGTAGAGGTTGTAGTCCGCCCGAGGAGGTCCCTTAATTGTTGAAGTGCCCACACATACATGTCTGTTGCTTCTGATACAAGGAAGGCGAAGGCAATGCTGAAGTTTTTGCCTATACTCGTCATCCCGATGAACTGAACCAAAGGCATTTTTGCTATGTTTGTTTTATAGGTAGCATCAATGCCTATGACATACGGGAACGCATGGAGCAGTAATCTAGATGTAGGGTGTGCAAAGAAGATGGACCCAAGTCGTGTTTGATCATCTAAATTGTGAAATATAATCATGTTATCTATCAAATTAAGATGAAACCTAAATGATTGAAGTTATTTGAGACATACTGAGTTGACTTACTTGGATCTGTAGTGTAATCGTAGTAGTAGTGTTTTGTCTAGGTCACTCAGCAGAGTCTGCACCATAGATCGACCATCTCTATTTACTAGTTTTGTTTTTTGTATCCGGTTGTATATGTTTCCTTGTTGCTGACGTTTCTGGGTTGATTGTTGTGAGCTCGGAATAAATTGCACAGGGGGGCACACCGACTCTGGTTCTCTGGTCGATCATAATCTCCTCCGCCTCAGTCAGGCGTTTTCCCACAAAATGCCCTCTGCCCACTCTGCGAGATCATGGTTATGCCATCCGTTACCCACTTGCAAGAAACACCCGTAGCTTGTGTAATACCCCTTAATTTTAAAAGGGCAACCACATTTCTTTGAACCCGATGATCTGCGCCGGTTGATGACACCAGGTCGTGATGTCCTTCGTGGTTTCCAATACCTCTCGCATGTTATGTGGAAATCTTGGCCCGCCCGAGAACTTTGAATTATGGTGTAGATATGGTTGGGATGGCCAACACTATCTACCCAAGCTTTCGCTTCTTCTTTACCCCTAAAGGCCTGGTTTGTTTGAAATAAGTAACCTGTGTCCACCACCGGAGCTCGATTATACATCTCTTGCATGTAGTCATCCATCTGTGCATAATGATCCGGAACGCCTTCATCAAATTCATCCCAATCTGAATCAGTGGTTGAGTCACTATCCTGCAATAAGGGTCGAGAGAATGTTAGATGAATATTGAAATATGAAATGTTAGTGCGATATGATTAACAAAGACAATAAACTAAATACTTACTGGGCTTGATATTGGAACATACTCATGATCGGAATCTGAAGATTGACTCATGTTTAGAGAGAGAGCTTGCACAGTTTAACGAAATAAGTTTGGAAGAGAGTAAGGAAATAGAGAGCTTCGAGAATATGGAGAGAGAGTGTGTGAAGATGAAATGGAGGAGGCATCCCTTATATAGAGGTTGGTCATGAACTAGCCACAAGGTTAAAGTTAAAAAAACGGTAACCTGGTACGTGTACAGTGACCTAGTACGTGTACCTTACCTGACAAAAGTAATTACCTATGGTAACTTTGAATTCACTTTGTACTGCAAACGGTAACCTGGTACGTGTACAGTGACCTAGTACGTGTACCTTCCTGACAAAAGTAATTACCTATGGTAACTTTGAATTCACTTTGTACTGCAAACGGTAACCTGGTACGTGTACCTTCCTGACAAAAGTAATTACCTATGGTAACTTTGAATTCACTTTGTACTGCAAACGGTAACCTGGTACGTGTACAGTGACCTGGTACGTGTACCTTACCTGACAAAAGTAATTACCTATGGTAACTTTGAATTCACTTTGTACACAAACGGTAACCTGGTACGTGTACCTTCCTGACAAAAGTAATTACCTATGGTAACTTTGAATTCACTTTGTACTGCAAACGGTAACCTGGTACGTGTACAGTGACCTGGTACGTGTACCTTACCTGACAAAAGTAATTACCTATGGTAACTTTGAATTCACTTTGTACTGCAAACGGTAACCTGGTACGTGTACCTTACCTGACAAAAGTAATTACCTATGGTAACTTTGAATTCACTTTGTACTGCAAACGGTAACCTGGTACGTGTACAGTGACCTGGTACGTGTACCTTACCTGACAAAAGTAATTACCTATGGTAACTTTGAATTCACTTTGTACTGCAAACGGTAACCTGGTACGTGTACAGTGACCTGGTACGTGTACCTTACCTGACAAAAGTAATTACCTATGGTAACTTTGAATTCACTTTGTACTGCAAACGGTAACCTGGTACGTGTACAGTGACCTGGTACGTGTACCTTACCTGACAAAAGTAATTACCTATGGTAACTTTGAATTCACTTTGTACTGCAAACGGTAACCTGGTACGTGTACAGAGACCTGGTACGTGTACCTTACCTGACAAAAGTAATTACCTATGGTAACTTTGAATTCACTTTGTACTGCAAACGGTAACCTGGTACGTGTACAGTGACCTGGTACGTGTACCTTACCTGACAAAAGTAATTACCTATGGTAACTTTGAATTCACTTTGTACTGCAAACGGTAACCTGGTACGTGTACAGTGACTCTGGTACGTGTACCTTTCCTGACAAAAGTAATTACCTATGGTAAATTTGAATTCACTTTGTACTGCACATGGTGTGTTTGGTACGCTTGATTTTAGTAGTCGTTGAACTAGCCGTTGGACATGTCAGTGTTACTCAAATATTATAAAAGTGGGTATTAGTGTCCCAACATACTCATTCCTTACCCCGTGCTCTCTGAATCTGTCTAATTACATCTTGCTTGAACTCTTCACACCTTAATTCCCATTTTGCTCCCAAAATCAAATGGAGTTTCCTTTCTGTTTGCACGTTAATTATGTAGCTACTTTTGGTCGTCATGGAGCACAATTTGATAGAAGAGTGGGGCACAGACGCGTAGAAGTTACTATGCCATATCCTAGTAATCTCCGGGATCTACAACGACGAGTAATTCGAGCACTACAGTCCCTCCTCGGCAGAATAAACATAACAACAATGGTGTATTTGGGGCTGGAGGGCGACTACGAGTGGACTTTTATTCATGTACGAAATGATACATCAGTTCGCCGGATGATGGAGAATTACATGGAGTATAATGATTTCATCGCTCATATTCCATTACTTGTTATTTATGATCCTATTGAGCCCGATGATGATGATTTTCAACACCAAGAACCAATTTATGAGATGAGACGTAATGTAATAGCACGGGGAATAGAGAGACAAAGGTTAGGAAATAATTAGGTTATTGGTTATTGCGTATTTGATCTTGTTAGTTCTCGTGTTGTTATAATTTTCGGGATTTATAATCTTTAGTAGATGTTTGGACGTGGAATAAACGTGTTGTTATAGTTATTGACTTTCATTTATGTGATTCATACGATTTGGATTCAGGGACTTTTCTTTCTTAGGAATTTCTACATTTTGATATATTTCATTTCTCGTGACATATACAATCTTTGGTACATGTTGATATTTCATTTCGACACTATCATTGGAGAACATTCAACGACCAACATAGAATTTAGACCACCCAGATTGACATTGATATTAACAAGCACATTTGTCAAATACTGATCGTTAACTTTGAAAGGAGCCATGCATTGTGTGGCGACACCAAATTCTACCAAATTCTTCTTCTGCCAAGGCCCATAAATATCACAATTCTTTCTCACAGGCAGCAAGCTCAATAGAAACAAAGGCATTCCAGGAAACGATGCATTTCTAGAAAATTTTTGGCATAGTCTCCCCTGTTTTTCTTATCTCCACCGGTTCTAAGAACCTCCACAAAATCAACCAACAGATCATCAACTAACACACCAAGTCAAAATGAAAGACAACAAATAGTTCCAAGATGATACTAAAGTTTATTACATCCAAATCCAAGATGACAAGCACTAGGGTGCACCATGCTGGCGCTGGTAACTATCCCATATGTATAAAGAGCTGAACACATCCACAAGACCATCAGTTGCAGCCCTTTGTTCTTCTTCTGGCATCCCCTGACGATAGTATGACCAGTCCCATGCATTGTTCTCTTGGTAGTACGGGCGTGCAAGCTCACTTGCCTCAGACAGTAGCTGTAACACACTTGGTCAGGTAAGTACACATAAAAAATAAAAGTGATATTTAATGATGTACTATGACAAAAAGAACTTACTAGACAGGGATCTGGACGATGAACCAGGGTGGTCTGATAAGTCTCAGGGTTTAGGATCTTCGGGTGTGTGTGCTTGGTGTACCAATCTAGGTAGAGTGGGTCACAAGCATGCAACCGCGCATTTGTGCGCGTATACCCTGGAACCAGCAATTTAGGAGTGTTTTCCCAGAAATTATACATGGGGGGGTATACACAGGTGTAGGGTTGGGCTTTTCCTCTTTTCTCAGACCTTGGGTTGGGTCTAATAGGAGGTTCAGGGATATCCTGAATGTAACCAAACTGGCGTAGACAGCGACCAGGCATGTATGGCTCATTCAACCCCAAAATCGGTATGTTACCTCTATACCATGTACGCCCTCCATGAACATTAACATTATCTCGACCGTAGGGCAACCAATCAATCTACAATGAACATTAATAGTAAAATGTAACCAACAACGAAAGACAAAAATAATAATGGTTCAATGTGTTAGCAACTACAAACACTTACATTTAGAGCAGTCAAAGCATCTAGATGCTCACGATATCCTTGCAGTGAACGATGATCCTGCACTTGAGAGGTAGATCTCACCCATCTTAGAGCCCAAGGTCTATTATCATTAGCGCCCCAGTCCGGGCTAATCGCTGGTCTTAATGTAGGGAAGTACGCATAAATCCAGCACTGTGCATATAAAACACTAGAATGATTAAGCAGTACCAATTATTAATACTCAGTGAGTTATCATATACTAGATGCACATTAGGACACATACCTCAAGTAACGTCATAGAACCACCTATCCCACTGGAGTCGGCACGAGATGCTATACCTAGCTGGCGATATAACCATGCAAGAGTACCAGCTCCCCATGCATATTTACGAAGCTTGGTACCTTTCTTCACAGGAGCTACTAAACTGAACAGCTGTGGACTCAGACGACCATTTGATTTTCCAGCTAATATGGTGGTACCAATCAGATGATACAACCAACCACATGCCTGTTTCATTGCCTCTTCATTTTCATCCCTACATTGCTGCAACAAGCTCGAAATTGATACAGCACCGGTATTCCACAGTGCCTCTGTCATACTCTCAACATCTGCCCCAAAATTAAGACAATCAGCCATTGCCTCCTTCAACTCAGGGGTGGATGAATTCGCTGTCAATGAACGACCAACGATGGGGATTTGCAGTATCATCCACACATCATGCAGGGTAATCGTCATCTCACCAAACGGCATATGGAATGAGTTTGTATCAGGCTGCCACCTCTCCACAAAAGCACTGATCAGGGACATATTGTTGTATGGCATCGTAATATCCTGTAGGTGCTCTATACCAGAATACTCAAGCATCTTCCTTGTTCTTGGTTTAGAAATCTGATCTTTTGGCCAGCAGGTAAGCATCACCCTACGGGATTTGAAACTCAAAACCCCACGATCCTACATAATGACCAATATTTAACACTTACAAAACGTAGTATGATATTAAATGATCAAATACAGGAGAAGATAGAGAACATACCTTAGCCGAGGTCCATAAGTCAAGCGCCACATGACCCCCGAAGCTAGTGATAACACTAGTGAGTAGTGGACCGCCAGGAACTGGCACCTCTGTCAACTTCCAAGAGGTAGGAATGACTGGAACCATCGCTAGCGCTGCTTCCTCGTCAGTGTCATCCTCCTTATCCATGACTTCATCAACTTCCTTATCCTGCTCCTCATCCACGTCGGGTGAGTCCTCATCATCAGCACCAGGACCATCGTCATCAGCATGTGGCGAACGCTCAGTCATCACATGGTCCTCAACACACGGGCAGGTGATGGGCGTGGTTGACGTGATGAACTACCACCGCCTGACGGAGCAGTCTGGTGGCTTGATTGCCCTGAGATATTGAAGCTAGAGCTGTGCAGTGATCTGTCAGAAAAAGCACTACTGGATGATGACAACTCTGGCATGCGTCTCCTCGGTATATTGAACACCGCCGAGTCATCCTCCGCTACCATTGGTGGTGCTGGTACTTGAAACGCCGGGTCGTTGGAAGATTGACCCGGATGGAAAGATGAATGGCGTGCTGCTTCCATGCGGGGGGCAGGATTACTCGGCCCTTCACCAGGAACATGTGCACGACGACGGTACGAGGCCGTCATCGCCTGCTCCGCACCCCGGTCTTTATTCTTCCTCTTCGTGACATGTCTCACTGCTTTTTTCAGACGATCCATCACTGCATACGAATATCACACAGGGTTAGAGTCCGCAGCAGAACAGAAAAAAAACAGAGAAGCAGAGCAGGCACAAAGGACAATTCAAAAAAAAAGACAAAGAAAGAAATCATTCACAAGAGGAGGGAGAATTCAACAAAAGAACAAAAAACAGGGAAGAATCAGGCACAATATACAAAAAAAAGAACAAAGGAAAACATTAGAAAGCAGACAGAAGAGGAGAAGGAAAAGCCAAACAGAGAAGCAGCAGGCACAAGATTACAAGGCAAAGAGAAAAGCATCACAAATAGAGAATTCAAAAAAATAACAAATTAAAACATTAAAAATCATTCACAATAGACAATTAAAAAATAACAAATTAAAACATTTAAAAATCATTCACAATATTAGAATTAAAAAATAAACAAATTAAAACATTTAAAAATCATTCCAAATATTAAAATTAAAAAAAAAAGAAGTTTGGTCGAGGAGCTGTGCTCCTCTGCGCCGCCTAGGTCGAGCACCGCCAGGGCTCGCCGCCGCCTGGGTCGAGCACCGCCAGGGCTCGCCTCCGCCTGGGTCGAGGCGCCACGCCTCGCTCCGCCTGGGTCGAGCAGCAGCTCTCCTCGGTCCGGTCTTCAGGCGCGCCCAGAAGTCGACTCGAGCACCAGGAGTACTCGCCGGAGCTGGGTTCGAGTACCTCCACTCCTCGCCGGTGTCGGGCGCGAGCACCGCTGCTTCTCGCCTGTCTCCGGTTAGAGCAGCGGTGGTGCTCGACTAGGTTTCTTTTTTTTTTTTTGAAAATTTTCGAATTTTTAATCCTAGATCTAGCTCAAATGATGTTGAATTTCAAAAAACTAACACCGAATTCATACTCAGGACACCCAAATCTATAAGTTACAAAAAAAAAATCGAAAAACTCACCGGAAAATTTTTCCGGTGGTGGTCCGGCGGTGGTTGGTGGCGGCGGGTGGCGGCTCCGGCGGCGGCTCCGGCGGTGGCTCCGGCAGTCAGAAGAGAGCTTCTTCCTTAAGAGAGATAGAGGAGAGAGAGTGAGGAAGTGAGAAATGAATAATCCAAGGAAGGTTAGGCTATATATAGTACGAGCGTTTTTACCCGAAATTGACGTTTTCAACTGCGATTTCAATACAACGTTCTGAAAGTGTAACAATGTTTGTAATTTAGTCAAACACAACATAAAATGTCATTAACTTATGTGGAGTCACAATTATAACGTTTAAATGCGATTAAAAAGGGTTTAACGTCTTTTATTACAATTAGAGCATTTTTCACCCGAAATTGGCGTTTTAACTATGAATTGAGCACGGCATTCTGAATATGTACCAATGTTTGTAATTTAGTCAAAAATAACGTAAAATGTCGTCCAAATTACGTGGATTCCAATTCAAATCATATTGACGCAATTAATACGGGTTTATAATGTTTTGTAACGATCAGAGTGTTTTTACTGTTTACGCTAAAGAAATTATTTTTTAAAAAAACAAAAGTTACAACACGACATCATTACATGTGTACAACATCAGTATGAATTAAAAAAATTTTGTACTGCGGTGATTAGTAATTTTGTACTGCAAATAGCAACCCAGTTAAGCATTTAGTTTGGATATTTTAGATTTATCTAAAAACTGAATTAATTAATTTTATTTTTTGGATTTTTAATCAGATTTTCTAACCGAATTGAAAATTTCAGTTAAACGAATTATCTTAATTATAATTTGGTTTGGATTTGGTTTTGACTTTGTCTAATTCAGTTAACCGAATTATCCAAAATTTCTTTACAAAAGAATTTTCTATTTTCTAATTCTAGCCTTTAGTGATAAATAGTCAAACACAAGCCCTAAATTTTGGTATGTTGAAATCCAAACTAGCTAAAATTTGGAATTCAGTTTAGATTTTGGATTTTCACTTAAAAAAATTTAGATTTCGGATAATTTGAATAATGGTTAATTCGGTTTTGGTCTTAATTTGGATAATTCAGTTTTTAACCGAAATAACCAAAATAACCAAAATCCAATTTATTTTTTCCAATTTGGATTTCGGTTAACCGAATTATCCAAATGATCACCCCTAGCTATGAATAGATGCTAGGGGGTCATAATTTTGGAAGTTATATCAAGATTATTCTTGAAAGTCGTCGTCTTCCTTTTATTCAATGATAATTAAAAGCTACAAAAAGCTTTTATCAACCCATGTATGTAGGGGCGGAGACAGAAAATTTGTTTAAGGGGGGCAAGAATTTTTTAATAATATTAATTAATATTTTAAAATTATTTTAATAATATAATTAATTTTTAAAATTAATTTTTCAAAAGAATAATATAAAATTTGAATATATTTAATTATATTTAAAAATTTATATTAATATATAGTTTAATATAAAAATTAAATTAAAATTAAAATATTAAAATTAAAAAATAAAGAATTTTATTTTACCTTTTTTATTTCTAGTTTAAAAAACAGTATACAAAATTATAAGTTAACGTCGATAATATGAATCAATAGTTCTAAACTAGTAGTATTTTTTCTAAAAACTTCTTCTTCTAATATTATTTTAATTTACAAAATACGTGATAAAAAACCAAAAATAATTGTATTATAGATAGTATGGTACATGATTACTACAATTGACATAATAATCTGGTTTACTTTAGGCCATGTTGCTAAAATAAATATATTAAGAGTTTTCTTATCTACTATAGACTAAAAAAGATTTTTACAATATAATTCTAGAACAAATATTACATATTAATAGAAATAAAATTGATAACAAATAGAATTTGGTGATAACATAGTGATATTTTACAAAATGTTATGGGGGCAAACAAATATCTAATAACATAAATAAACTATATAACAAAAAAACTAAAAGATTTTAGCATGTACCGAGGGAGTTGGGGGGCCGAACACCCACCCGCCCCCTTGTATCCGCCTCTGCATGCATGCAAATGATGAAAGGAACCAAAGGCCTCAAAAACTCTATTTTTTCTTAAGAAAAAAATAAATTTGAAATAAATTCTAAAAAAGAGAAGTATAATATAATAAAGTAGTAATAGGTTTTTTTTAGGGAAAATTCACGAGATACCCCTGTTTCTTTCGTAATTCACAATATACCCCTGTGATTTTAGTAATTCAACTTTAAACATGCTTAAATGTTGTCCAAAATTGATGAAACTTTACATGGACGATGCTAAAGTGTTATATTTTGGTCCAATATCAAATTTGAAGTTTTTTAAGCTCACATGTGACCTGTGGGACCCAATGAACAGTCACATATTCATTGGGTCCCACAGGTCACATGTGAGCTTAAAAAGCTTCAAATTTGATATTGGACCAAAATATAACACTTTAGCATCTTCCATGTAAAGTTTCATCAATTTTGGACAACATTTAAGCATGTTTAAAGTTGAATTACGAAAATCACAGGGGTATATTGTGAATTACGAAAGAAAACACGGTTATATCGTGAATTTTCCCTTTTTTTATAATTATAAACTTTATTCATGCATGAGTACCAAATCTGGTTACTCGCAAAATTACACCAAATCATACTGTTAGAATAACACTTTTGCACTATCCCTTCCACCCCTTGCCTAGTGACTGCCTCATTAAAACCTCTATAGCAAAAACCCAGTGGGAAAAAAGCTATGGAGGAAAAAGAGTACATGTCACATAGGCATACAACAATACCCCTTACAAGTATAGCGTCTCCTCCCTTAGATTTGTAGAATTAAGAAAAAGATCATAAGACATAGGGAATTCGGGCCACCAGTATTTTGTCCACCACACACCTCTTTTAGCATTATTAACGGTTGTTCCAGCCGAAGGATTTTGGTCTCTGAACACCACGTCATTCCTTGTACACCAAATACTCCATATGCCATAGAATAAGGTCGACCTCCACATTTTCTTTGCTTTCTTATTGAGATTCACCATCATCCACTCATCAAAGATTTGTCCAATGTTATCCGTAAATGTAATCCTTCTCTTCCACCATTCAACCAACAACCCCCATACCTGCAATGAAAATTCACAGAGAAAGAATAGGTGTGCTCCAGACTCCATAGACTGCCGACACAATGGACACCAACTTTGTCCAATTGGGATAATATCCCTCTCAAACAAAATGTCACGGGTCAGCACTTTCCCCTACACAACAAACCACATTAGCATTTCTATTCTAGGCTTTGCCGCCTTCAGCTAGATAGATTTAGCAAGCTCATCTGCACGGTTGCCCATATTAGTATCACATGCCAGGCTATGGTACAATTGCCTGGTCGAGAACTCGTCACTCATACCACTCCAAGTGATGGTATCGTCCACCTCCTGCACCAGCTCTTGATTTTCCAGTAATGTTTTGAGATCCTGTTCCATAGTTAGCTCATACCTGAAAGGGATCTGCGCCACTCCAATCTCCACCTCCACAACCCCCATCCCATAATCCATGTCTGCTACCCGACACCCCTTATTTTCACTTAAATACAGCTGAGGAAATCGATCCCGTAGAGACTGCCCACCTGTCAATCTATCCTCCCAAAATGCAGTCTCTTTTCCATTTCCAACCCGACTCCGAGTATTCTTGACTAGTATCTGTTGCAACTTTTCATCATCAAGCATCGTCGCATGTATCACCCCAGACCAGATGCCACTGAATTTCTGTAGCTTCTTCATCCCTTGCTCTGTCCCTAACCCACCATCTGCACCGTATATATAGTCAGTACCTTATGCCAGAGTGAGCTTTGATCCTTCATGAACCGCCATCGCCACTTTGCTAGCATGCATCGATTTTTGATACGCATGTTGACAAAGCCAAGGCCACCAGCAGGCTTTGGTTTTGTTAATCTATCCCATGCCACCGTCGTTACATACCGCTTCTTCTCTTTTCCCAAAAAACACATCGCATAATGCTACAAGTTCATTACGAACTTTACGTGGGATAATGAAGAGACTAGAATAGTATAATGGGATAGACTCCATGACCGACCTGATTAGTACACTCCTCCCCGCCTTTGATAACGAGTTGATTTTCCAATTAGCTAACTTTGTTTCCACTTTTCGAATTACTGGTCTCCAGGTTTCAGCTTGTTTCACTTTTGCTCCAAGAGGGAGGCGCAATTCCACTTCACGTGTTGAATTAAGACAATATGCTGTCATCTTCTCCATATTCAACCGCAAGCCGCTGGCGCTTGCAAAGCACATTAGCACTCGATATAATTCAGTGAATTCTTCGTTGTCAAGTTCACAAAATAACATGGTATCATTAGCAAGTTGCAAGTGAGAGAGAATGACACCTTGCCTTCCTTTTAACCCATGGAATCTTCCAGCACTAATCACACCATGAATCATCCAGCTTAGGGCCTCAACTACCATCACAAATAATACTGGGGACAGTGGATCCCCTTGCCTCAGCCCTCTGTGTGGTTCAAATGGTTTAGTAGGTGCCCCGTTGACCATGATTGAAATCTTTACGCTTAATACACATTCCATCAGCCATCGTATCATCACATTTCCAAACCCGAACTCAGTAAGTACCTTATTCAAAAATTCCCATGACACACTATCATATGCCTTGCAAAAGTCAATCTTAATTAACGCACCCTTCTTCTTGGACTTCCTCAACCATCTAATAGCTTCATTGGCCATAAACGGTCCGTCTAATATACTCCTCCCAGCCACGAAGGCTGTTTGAGTTTCGCCTATGATTTCTGGTAGGACTCCACTTAACCGTTTTGCCAAAAGCTTAGCAATCACTTTATATATGCATCCCACCATACTAATGGCCCTGTAATCATTTAGCGTCGATGCTTCCGCATGCTTAGGAATGAGGGTGATGCAGGTCATGTTTACCCCTTTTTCCAGTTTGCTTGTCGCAAAAAACTGCCGAACGTCTCTTGCAAACTCAGCCCCTATAACGCTCCATATAGCCTTAATAAACTTCATGTTATACCCGTCATACCCCGGTGCTTTTGAACCCTCACAATCCACGATGCTCTTCGGATTTCCCCTAAGGTCGAAATCTCTTCCAGTCTTCTAGGCACGTCATGTGTAATTCTCGGATGTTCAAGCCTCGGTGGGGCCAATGGCTTTCGTACTGATGCCGCGAGGACTGTAAATATCAGCAAAGAACTGTACTATATACTCCCTTATCTCATGTGTCAGCATAAGCACCCGACCATCAGCACATAAACTCACAATCTGCTTTCTCTCACGGTTCAGCGTTGCCCTCTTATGAAAATATCGAGAATTCCTATCCACATCCTTGATATTTTATCTCTAGCCATTTGCTTCCAATATAATTCCTGATTACACATGGCTATATCAATCTCCATCATTACCTTCTCCCTATCACTTATGACTTCTTCTATTCTCGTACCTTCTTCAAGCTTTGTATCCATTTCCTTTAGCTTCTTTGCAGGCCATCAATTTTCACATTCACATCCCCAAACACCTCCTATTCCATTTCTTTAATACCCTTTGAGTCTCCTCAATTTTTGTTGCGTCGATCCCCTGCATTTGTTCCCATTCCTTTCTGATCAAATCACCAAATTGCGGATGTTCCAACCATGGGTCTAATGACCGAAAAGGTCTGGGACCCCATTGAGGGCTGTCTACCTCCACCACCATAAGCCTATGATCAGAAATAATCCACGCTCCAGTGCTGTGTCTAATCTGAATATTGAGCACACCATTCTTCTTGGATAAATATTCGGTCAATCCGGATATTTGTATCCCTTCCTTTCCACGTGTATTTTGCATCGGTCAACGACACCTCCACTAGTTCCATCTCGTTTACCCACTCTCTGAGTCATTACTTGCTCTTGAATTATATCGGATATCCCCCTGAGACCGGTCACTTCTCTCTAATGTCGCGTTAAGGTCACCAAGCACCAGGAGTGATTTTTTCCCAGCTTGTTGCACCTGCACTATACCATCGAACATTTCTCTCCTATCACCCCTCTCGCAGAGAGCATACACAAATAAGCCCACCTCTGAAACCATCGCTTAGGACCTTGATTTCCAACAACACTCATCTATTACTTTTTCAGTTCTTTCGACCTTCACTTCCTCCGAATTCCATAGTACCACAATACCCCCAGACCTTCCTTCAGCTTTAACCTCCTCCCATTCCAGGCTCACCTTCTTCCTCCCAAAACCTTCCAACCCTACTGGCGGCTGTTTGTGATAGTTGCGTTTCCACCAAGCACATCACTGTTAACTTCCTGCTCTTTATTTCCCTCCTTACGACTTTTGCTTTGTGTTAAGATCCCATTCCCGTGATGTTTTGTAAGCCTATCTTTATTCCCATGATGTCCTCCTTACTGCAGCTTCGAATGTTTTCTAGGAGATTATTCCTGGCCCCAGTTTCATCGGTAATCTCACACCCCAATTCTCTCAGTATTTGCCAGCACTCCCCCACTTCTGAATTGACGTCTATTATTCTCCCGCTCGAGTCTCTTGCCTTCACACCTTTTACCCTCCTCTCTCCTATCGGGCTGTTATGGAACAGTTCCACACAGATAGATTTACTCCTTCCGTTGGATAGGTGTTTTTTTCTTGTAGCAGCCTTGTCCTTTTGTGACTCTAGGGTTTCCAGCACAATTAAGTCTCGTAAGAAAGGACTACTCCCTCCTATTCTAAATATAAGTCGTTTTAGGCTTTAGAATTATGTTCAAATTATAAGTCGTTTTAGACTTTTTGTCTCTATCTTTCTACTTTTACCCTTTATACTTTTTTAATTATTATTATCGTTGCACTCTACTTTTTATCTTACCATAAAGTATACTTACTTTTTTATTCTCCCAATACGAAAGTAAGGGTATGCTAGTCTTTTTAAACTCTTTCTTAAAAATTGTGAAAAAATCTAGAATGACTTATAATTAGAACAGGAGGGAGTATTACTTTTCGAATTCTGACCTGCATGTATATTGACGTTGAGTATTCCACCTCGGGATCGACACTGCCTCCTGGTCCTCATTATTCTACATCGGGAGTTGGAGCGACTTAGGGACGCCTGCTGTTTTTTTTCTCCTGAGAGCACACCCTAGCGCCTTTCTCCTGAGCACCCACATTCTTTCCATCTCTCTCATCATCATTTAATAGTATTTCATTGTTCCCATGCAAAAAACCATTATTTTCCATCTCATCAGGAGTCTGCCCACTGTCGTGACACCACCCTCAGCCACATTCCCCTCCACATTCTCTATCATTATCCCCGAATTATCTCTCTCCTCATCTTTATCTTTTCTTGTAACTGCCACCGCCGTATTATTGGCACTCATTGTGTCCTGTTGGCCTTTTTTGCTTATCCCCCACGTAACTTTTCAGTAAACTTCTTGCAGTATCTTCTTGCCTTTTTTGTTGCGTGTTTTCCCTCCTAAATGAATTAGACGATGTTGTCTTCCTCCCTGGTTACATTTTTGACATGCTCTGGTGGTTCAGTCTCGACAATTGTCACCGTAAAACTCCTCCTATCATCACTTGGACATTGACCTTCCAATTATATATGTAATGACGAAGCTCAACTTGAACTTTAACTTCATCATTTTCAACAAAGTCCGATTCACCCTCATCTACTTTGATCACCTCCCTCACCATTCTAGCAGTTTTGACGATGTTATCTTTGTTCCACGCATGGAGAGGCATCCCCCAGATTAGATCCACGTCTTCCTCCTCTATACCTGATCATCATCACACCATGCACTCAACTTTATGCCCTCCACTTTCTCCTGCTCTTTAAGCACTTTCTCTGTTGCTTCCTTGGAATTTAATACCATCAAGTACTTGCGCCGAGTAAGGCCAAGACTCCTCCCAGACCTTGCAATGACATTGAAATAATTCCATTGCCTTCTTTGGGTTTATCTCTTCATGAAACTCCATGACTACACATTGCTTTAGGTACCTTATCATTTCTCCATCTGGGTTTAGACGGATAGATAGTCTTGATGTCACCGGACCATTCTTCTCTTGGGTTAACGGTTTCTCCTGCTGCCATCTATCCCGACCATTATATGTCACTCCTGGTTTCCCTTCTCTGCACATTCTTTCTTTCTATCCCGTTCCCCTTGATACTCCATCCTTGCTCGTAAACTTACCCCATTTATCTTCCAACCTGATATCCTCTCTTTTACTCTCGCCTAGCTGCCTATACATCTTCAATACCACAAAGGTACAGACATGTTTATTCCCCCTTCAATCCTTCCTACTTATAATTAGTCTTTCCCATATTGGCAAATCTCTTAATAACCTTCCCTAGTTGGTTCATAGTTGTCTGCCTCTGGACATTGTCGATGAAAACTGTTGTGCGACATGGGTCCTCCCTTTTCGTCTGCTTCCATACTTTATTGGCTTCCTTTTCGTGGGACTGCAGCATACCTTCTCCCATGTTCTTCGATTCCCCCCCACTGGTCTCCAAGCTGGCTTCTTTGCTCTCTCCCGTATTTCGGGGCTGGCTTCCTTTGTTCTCTCCTGTACTTCAGATGGTATTTGCTCTCTCTCCCCTTCTCCATATCGGGCTAGGGTGATATGGCTGTAGCTTTGGTGGTGGTGGTCTGGCGGGTTGAGATTGGGCTTCTGGTTTTGGTTTTGGTGATAGGACAAGACGGGTTAGGATTTTTGTGTGTTTTATTGTGGTTTTCAGTGGTGCGGGTGATTTGTTACGGTTTTTGTGGTGGCTAACGTGTTAGTTTTGTGGTGGTTGTATGGGCCGGTTGTATGGGTAGTGGTGGTTAGGCATGGCTATTGGAATTCAGGGGGTGGCGGGCAGAGGGATGTGTTAGAGAAGGTAGGTAGGGGAGAGAAGAGAGCATCATCTTACTACACATTGGTTCCATAAAGGTAAGATAATAGTAGTACTAGGTATGGGAAAGAACGATGACCGTTAAGCACATTAGATAGAAGACGTCATTAGATTTTTTTTGAATTAATAGATTTTAGATATTGCTATTTTTTTTGACGTACATGATAAATATTTTTATTGTTATCAGTAATAATTTAATGTGCGGGTATTAAAACAACATCTTTAATGGTTGCTTTATTCGATTTTTACCCTAATAACAAAGATCGATCTCTTTTCTTATTCGCATCTCTGTAGTTCCAATTCTCGTTATTTTTTCAACTCCAATATGGTAAAGAGCGAGGGCGAGTAGATTGCACTCTTGCTTAATCCTTTCTTTCGGCGAACATGGAGGACAATGGGAAGAAGACTACGACGGTGACCCCTCAACAAATACCAGAATGATTTATGTAAACGTCCACCTTAATGGGTGTTCATGCCCCTGAACATCCAGGGTTAAATCTTGTATCAAAATTCAATGGTACTGGTTTTCACGGTTGGAAATGGAGCATGGAAAAAGCTCTCAAAGCAACAAAAAACTAACAAACAATATGGATTTGTTACCAGTAGAATAAAGAAACCAGCTAAAAGCGATGAGATTAGGTTTGCTACTTGAGAAAAATCAAACTCTCTGGTATTGTCTTGGATAACTTTGGCACCGGAGTCCAACATACCAGAGAATGTTATGTACTTTGATGATCGCAAAGAAGTCCGGGATCCCCTTTGTGAAAGATTCGAACATAGTAATTCGGGCAAAGTTTGAAACAAGATCTTTCTGAACTCAAGCAAGGTGATGACTCGATGATTCATTAATTTTGAAATTGAAGAAGGTTTGGGGGGATCTGGCGCGTCCCCCGTCGAATTGTACATGCACGGGTTGCACTTGCGGAGTAAAGGAATCGATCAACAAGATGAGGGAAGAAGACAAACTCATCCCACTTTCTTATGGGCTTGAATTGAAATTATGTGTCGATCAAGGGACAAATTCTGGCGATGCATAAGACTCCAAGTCTTGAGAAGGCTTGAAGCAAAGAGGAAGTGAAGTTCAAAAAGGAGATGCAATGTCCTTTTACAGTTATCAAACCAGTGCAAGTGAAGGGTCGAGAAAAACCAGTAACAAGAAGGATCAAAGCTGGAACTGGCAAGAAAAGAAACTCATGTTCTTTCTGTAAGAAATTGGTCATAGCTACGATGAGTGTTTTCAAAGAAAAAAGTGCACACATTGTAAGCGCTCCGGTCATCTGGCAACATATTGCTATCAACTTCATGGCAGGGAGAATGTCCTAGCTCGTAAGAAGAAAAGTTTTGCACATATAGCAAAATGGGATGATAACATGGGCGAAGAAGGGAATAGCCAAAATGAAGGTTTTACACCTCGACAGATACTATAGATTACAGAGTTAATTCGTACTAGTAATCAAGGAGGAAAAACTGAAGATGTAAACTACTGCAACTTCTCATGTAATGAATCTCTTTATATTTACAATAAACTATTGTCTTATGAGCAAACATCCTGGTAATGCTTTCACTGGTGAATGGATACTAGATACGGGTGCTACCGACCATATGTCTAGTGCTGGAAATTTGTTTTCAAATTGGAGAAAACTGTGGTACAAAAAAACTATTAATTTGCCTGATGGTAGGCCGCAGATGGTAACAATGGTGGGAGATATGAGGCTAGGAAGGAAATTATAGCTGAGAGAAGTTCTTTAAATGCCAGACTTCATGTGTAATGTGATTTGATTATCAGCGAAGAGCTAGTCAGACAGTTTGATTGCTCTTTGATTTTTGTTGCGAATGGTTGTTTTGTACAGGTCCCTATGGCAGGGAGGAGTAAAAGTTGGAAATGGCTTGGATGGACTATATGTTTTGGATGTTAATGAAGTAGGACATTATTATGAAACTTCTATGACAACAGTGGATCCATATCTGGGTTAAGTAGCTACAGTGAGACCAAAAGTAGAGAAAATTCATGTTGAGTCGGGTCATGTACCGTACAAAATCTTGTAACAATGGGCTTAATAAAAGATAGTGCTTTTTATTCAAATCTTGCATGTGATGTATGTTACAAGTCCAGAGCACTGCGACTACCTTTTGAAAGCTCGGAGAATATAACCAAACGAGTTTTTGAAATGATACATATAGACGTTTGGGGACCGTTTAGCTCTAATACTCATAATGGTTACAAGAATTTCGTTTGTTTTGTTGATGATTATACACGTACCCTGGGTTCATCTCATAAAACAAAAGGTGAAGCTTTTGTGAAACTATTATTAGCTTCATCAAAATGGTTGAACGATTATTTGAAGCCAAAGTTAAAGTGGTGAGGACAAATAATGCTCTTGAGCTAGGTAGTTCAAATGAGGGAAGAAATTTTTATGCTCAAGAAGGGATTGTTCACCAAACCACATGCACATATACACCGCAACAAAATGTGGTGGTTGAAAGAAAGCATATGTATCTTCTTGAAACTGTTAGAGCTGTCTTTTCAGCTCAAGTCCCTCTTGCCTACTGGGGGAATTCATTCTTTATGCTACTTATCTAGTTAATAAACTCCCCACTAAAGCTTTGTAAGGGAAGATACCGTTTGAATGTTTATATGGTTACAAATGAATGTATGGTCAAATTAAACCTTTTGGATGTCTTTGCTACAATACTATAGTTGGTGCAAAAGGTAGAAAATTAATCCAAGAGCTGAGGCTTATGTCTATCTTGGAGTTGATCCAAGAAAGAAAGGACATAAAGTCTGGAGTATTAGTACTCAAAGGATTGATGTTTGCAGGGATGTAAAGTTCCACGATCACATCTGCCTGTTCAAAACTGGTTTGGAATAGTATTTACACAACAAGATATGCAAGTAACATGGACTTCAAGCTGAGATTCTGATGAGGAAGAAAGAAATCAGTTAAGTGGGTCAAATAATGACGTGGTTTCACCGCATATGCAGGATAACACTGAGGGAGATCAAGTACCAGAAGAAAGCTTGCCTGATCACGAGGTACTCCAATCTGGTCTTAGACGCTCTAGCATAGAAAGCCATAAACCTAGCTATCTAGAGGATTATCTATGTAATACATTTTTCCAAGAGATATTAGATGAAAAAGTTTATGGAAGGAGGGAAGCAAAGAGTTTCATTGCAGATTGTGAGAGTTTGACAAAACCAAGCCTAACACCTCGGTAGCACTCTTATTTGCAAATTCTAATGACACAATAAAAAATACTGTGAGTCTAACTGAGCGTGAAAGTTATAAGGAAGCCATGAATAATTTTCATTGGAGAGACACCATACAGAAAGAATTTAATGCCTTAGAAGAAAAAAATACATGGGATATTGTTACTCTTCCTAGGGGCAAGAAAGTTATAGGTTACAAATGGATCTACAGGGTCAAACTAAAATCAGATGGTACTCTGGAAAGATACAAAGCAAGGTTAGTGGCTAAAGGTTTCACTCGGCGTCATTGTTTAGATTATCATGAGACATTTTCTCTAGTGGTTAAATTAACAACCATTTGAGCTCTTCTCATAGTTTCTCTAAACCAAGATTGGATAATTAATCAGCTGGATGTTAATAATGTTTTTCTTTATGGTGATCTTGATGAGGAAGTTTATAGAAAAGTGCCATAGGGTCTTGATGTAACGGGAAAGACTAAAGTCTGTCATCTCAAGAAATCTTTATATGGTCTTAAGCAAGCATCTAGATGATTGTTTTCTAAGTTAGCCAGCTTTCTTCGAACTCTCAACTTCACTCAGTCAAAGAATGATTAATCATTATTTCACAGAATGAAAGAGGTGGTGACTCATTGTATTGCTATCTATTTGGATCATATGCTAGTGGTTGGCACGAATCAACAAGATCTTGATGACATCAAACATGCTTCATATTTGAATTTTAAAATCAAATATTTGAGGGCTTTACAATATTTTTTGGGGATAGAATTTATCCAGACCAAACAAGGTTTTATTCTATCACAGTGAAAATTTTGTATGGATTTAGTGAAAGAATATGATTGCCAGCACAGAAGGGCTACAGTAGGACCCATGGTCATGGGCAAGCTATTACTAAGTAGTGATGGGACCTTGTTAGATGATCCTACTGTTTACCAAAGATTAGTAGGAAAGCTCAACTACTTTTCTGATCTCGTCCTGGTATTAGCTTTACCAACCACCAAAGCAAAATTTAGGAAATAAATAAATCAGAATAGGTCGTCGCCTTTCCATCTTAAAATGCGTGTCAAAATGAAACCACCATTTTAGCCTAAAATTTTCAAATCATTTTTTTAACACATTTGTGGAAAAGAATTTATCCTTCAAAAATGAATTTTAACAATAAACCGGTTTGAAACCCGCCCTTTTTTTATTTATTTTATTCTATTTTGTTTCTTGTTTGTATATCCCACTTATTGTTATTTTACTTGTATTTATTCATTAGTATCTGCTTTTACTTTTGTTTTTATCGTTATCATTTTAAAAATTGTTTCTATCATTTTATATGTTCTTAAGTATTATTACCTTCATTTTTATTTATTTTATTTATGTATATGTTCTCATCCCCATTTTGTTATTTCATGTCTATTAAAAGAAGAAAACATTTCATTGTTACATACAAACATCTTTAGTTTTTCTTCGTACTTTCGTCAAAACACTTGTGTTTTTCAGAGAATTTGCTCAGATCAAGTTATGGCTTATTTGTTTGTTTCAGCGTTTTTATATCAAGTTTGATTAATAATGTAGTTTGTTAGGATGTGCGTGTAGGATGTAGACTTGGGAAAGATGACCCGAACCAGAAAAACCAAATCGATCCAACCCGATCCGAACCTGACTTTAAACCAAATAGCTGGACCTAAAATGTGACCCAAAAATCCGAACCAAACCAAACCAAAACCGAATAAAACTGAAATTTGGTACAACCCGAATCCACCCGAACCAAATCCACCTGAACTGCATTCATCCGATCCAAATCCACCCGAATACTTTGTTAAATCTAAATCTACTATAGTTGCTCCAACTGTAAAATAATCTTGAAACTAAAAACATATAATGGAGATTTGGACATCCAATAAGTGTTCATTGCTCTCAAATGATATATAATATTGAGCATCTTCAATCTTCAAGCATCACAATCCTTGTTGTATTAAAACATTCATAAATTGTGTTGTTACCCTTCCCACACATGGATGTTTTGCAACAAACTCTAGATGTTTAGCTTTAAAATGTTTATAATACAATTTAATGTGTATCATTACTATTTAATAATACTCTACTAATTTTGATTTTAATGAAGTTAGGTTTTTTTATGTTTAGGACATAAGACTTGGGAACGATTTAAATGTTGATGAAGTTTAATTATAAAACCTAAACTTTTCAGTTGAGACATATACTAACCAAGATTGATGTGTATATGCCTAAAGAAAATTACGCAAGAAAATGAGAAAAATAAATATTCTCAAAGGTAGATTATTATGAAACGTGGGATAGACTAGCATTTTGGGGATGAATAATCTCCATCAAATTATTTCATCTACCGTGACGACATAAACTAAAATGGTTTATAAGACATAGTAATGTGTATCATTACTATTTTATTATTCAATATTTTATAAACTTGGGTTTCTTTATGTATAGAACTTAGGAGTGGTTTGAATGTTGACGGATGTACGTGGGCGCGTGATGCTCGCGCAAGGCGGTGATGGATGAGTGCAGACGCATGACGCTTGCATAAGGTGATGAGTGTGGGGTGTGACTGGCGTGGGACAGCGGAAGGCACGGCGTCAGGCAAGGGCGGGGTAGACTGAGCGCCGAGTGCTGAATATTGACCACTAATTCATAAATTTTAATTTATACTTGGTAGATACAGTTATAAATGTATAGTTTAAAATCCATACAAAAATTGTCATCCAATTTAATTTTATTCAACCAATACATAATAGCAGTCTTGATCATGAATAACACTATATTAAAAGAATTTGGAGTCACATATGAAAATCAATACAAGTTACAAGGGTTGCTTACAGTTCGTAATTTAAAATTTTTGTCAATCAAACCTAACCCGGATAAGTCACCCGAATTTGACTTATAACTTGATCAGATGATGCCGAGGTTAACCCTAACCGAAAGCACCCAAATCGGAACTCAACCAAACCAAAGTCACCTAAATCTAATTTAAACCAGATGAACCCGATCCAAAATGAACCAAAATGAATAGTAAATATCTATAAATTACCTGAACCAAACCCGAACCGAGTGACTCAAGTTGCCAGGTCTAGTAGGATGCAGTAGGCCAGGGTTCGAATCCTTATGCCAGTACTTTCTTTCGTTTTTAGGAAAATTTCACACCTGGAACCCTTGTTTTGTTTACCTATCCCGTAGGTACATATTGATAATTGTTGTTAGCTTGACTGGTGGATGTGTGGTGTGGAGAAGCAGAAGGTGTAGAGTTCCATTCCCATGGCTGACTTTTATGTTTTTCATTTTATGTTCAACAGAAATAAACCTTAACCTATTTGTTGAAGTTGGTCTCAGGGTAGGAACGTTGTGTATCCTATTTGATCCTCTAACGATTAACGTAGATCGATATGCCCTTGAAGTCTGATATCAGATTTTGCCTGAGATACTCATTTGGTCCTCCTTTCTTTGCATTTGTTTGTGGGCATGAACACCGTCTCGGCTGAAGTATTGTTTTTAGCTTTGGATTTGAGCATTCGATTCCTGTCTGGTCACACATTATTTGGAGTTTATTAAATAATTCGATATCAGTAAATATTATTCTCTTTCATGTCATTATTTGGCTAACAAAATTATATTGTCTGGCACTGCTTGCCCTTGTGCATCGATGTTCGCCCCGGAAGTTATATTGTTTCTATCACTTCTTGGCTTCTTGCGGATTGATGTTTGGCTGTAATATCATATTTTCTCTTTGTAATGTTTGCTTGATTCGATTTGTTCCTTACACCTAGTTTCATGTCCTAATTGAGGTACACTTGCTTCGAGACCCAGATTATATTTTTTCTTAATGATTAAGCTTATGAATTTCCGGGCTTCAGCAAAATCTTTTAAGAGTTTGGAATCTCGTTGATTATACATGGCTGAGACAGGATTATGAGCATTCGACCCGAATTCGGCTAAGAAATTTTTCTATATGATAATGATAAACCAGGGGCATGCCACCCCGTCAGTTAGTTTTGTATCACCTGCAGCTTCTCTTGTTTATGATCAACTATATGTTTCATTTTTGTACTGTTGTTTGCTCCTTGTGCATGAATTTGGTTTGGAAATTGATTCGAGCATAATTTCAATTTAAGCTTCACTTAAGACTAACCTATTTAATTGCTAATGGCTTGTTTCATTCTACTACTCTCATTGATGTTTTGACATGTATGTCTTCGACTTTTATGATTGTTCTGCTTTGCCTTTGTTTTGCTTTTGTTGCTTTCACTTCAAATTGTTAATTGATCTTATTGACCATAAAATATCCACTAGGTTTTCCATTTATGGGCACTCGGACCCAGTATAGAAAAGCCTTAGAAGGTGTTTCTTCACAGCGCATATCTCTAATTTGTTAAGCGGATTTCCCTTTCCATCAAAATTTTCCAAACAATCCCTTAAGTAAGATTCAAAATTTAAAAAAATGAAATTCAGTTCCAAAAACAAATATATTCAGTTTCAAAACACATATCTGTCCAGTTCAAGTCTTAAATCTCTCTGATTCAACATTCTCCAAATCCACTAATAAATACTAAAATTGTCTCCCAAAATTTCAAAGTCATTTCCAATTCTAAATTCATCAAAAATCCTTTCTCACTTCCAAATCATTCCTAATTTCAAAAATTGTTTCTAATTTTTGAAAATCAATCCTAAGTTCTAAATATCATTTCAAATTCAATTTTCACTCATCCATAATCATCTTCCTCAATGCACAAACTCAAGTTCAAATCTCATAAATAACATTAATATTCTTAAACTTTCAAAGCTGATGAACATCTCTACATTCCTCTCACCCACAAACTTCCACTAAAGTTGATCTCTTAAAACGCTTCAAAAATCTCAGAATTACATTCATCCTCTGCTATCTTAAACAATGAAAGACTCTAGGATCTCAAATGTCTCCCAAACCTAAGAGTCTCACAGACTTCGGTATTTCAAATTCTTCTTTACAACCTTAAACTCACAAAAAAAATTACAATGCTCTCAAAAACTTCCACGTTCTTTAATCACCTTCAAACACACTTTGAATAACGACCATGCTCTCTCAAACTCTTCAAACCTCCTCCAAAGCTTCAAAGCGTCTGTTATACCCAAAAATTTGACCCCCCCGATGTAGGGTTTCTAAGGCTCTAGTGTTGCAAGAGACACTTTGGTCAAATGATGAGGAATCTCGGTTCAATCGGCACGTTCTGGAGTGTTAGTGACGACTTAGTCATCTTCTGGGGCATTTTCATAATTTTCAGGGCTCCTTAAATCTCCTCTAGGCTTTCTCTCTCCTCCAAAATGACTTAAATGAACTCAAAATGCTTTAAAATTTTAATACATGATAGAGGATAACATTTTGAGCATAATGGCTTTGGAATTTTGATTTTTAGAATTTCTAGAAATTTGCTAGCAATTTCTGATTGAATCTGACAAAAAATTGAATTTAAAAATATTCCAATATCCAAAAATTCCAATTCAACCTTAGAAAAATCAGAAATGTTCTCCTTTACACGTGGTTAAAATTTCATAGTCAAATTTCTTTCAGAAAGCCCTTGAGATATAACATTAGTAAATCTTGATTTTACCGGATTTTTCTATCTTTAGTGAGGCCTACATAAGGAACCTTAACCCTTGATCATAGGACAACTCCAAAAACCCTAGAAAGTCAGAAAACCTAGCCGTCACAAGTGTCCCACGTTTTTACATATCCAAGCATTGAAATCTCATCGACCCCCCCCCCTCACCCCCCCCCCCCCCCCCGCGAAATCACCACCTAAACACACTTTTCAATTCCCACGCTTCAACAATCATTAAACATTAACCAAACCACCTCCAAAACGTGAAGAACATCACCAACAATCAACAATCCGAAGCTCGGGTTGAACTCAATTCGGGACCGATATCATCGAAGCCTCCGAACAATCCCGACGTGAAGAAACATCTCAAATTCGAAGGTAAAACAGGTTAGAATTATACTTTTCTAACTCCCCACAACTTCATTAGTCTTCTGTCAAAATTTGGGATCGAACCAACTTTTTACGTCTCCCAAATTAACGATTGTCTTCGTAAGTTTCATCATTAATTTGAAGCCGAATTGAAAATTTTTAATCACTAACGTACTTATAATCTTTTAGGCTATGTACCCATAAAATTTGAGCTAAAAAAACCGCCGGGAACAGCCTCAAAGTCGTCGTCCGAGGGCGGTCCGCACCCACAGACGCCATGTCCAGGGTACCAGACGCCCTGCCCGTAAGTACGGATGCTCTCGGACGGTGGCGGGATTTTCAAATT
Source organism: Limonium bicolor (assembly GCA_023374045.1). NCBI lineage: Eukaryota > Viridiplantae > Streptophyta > Magnoliopsida > Caryophyllales > Plumbaginaceae > Limonium > Limonium bicolor. Next base: position 62,548 of record JAIOTZ010000098.1, read on the forward strand.
TTCAAAAATTGGGGTTTTATAAAACATGTCTGGGCCCACGGACACCCTGTCTGTGGCCCCAGACTTTTCAAAATTGCATTCTCTATTCAATTCAACTTTTATTTTCACTTAGGTTAACTAGGGTCTGAGGGTTCGGACATTAGGTCCGTGGCCACGAACGGAAACAAAATTTGACCTAATTCTGCCTCTGAAACCCTAGTTTAGGTAATTTTAATTTCCACTTTAATTTTCTATCAAAAAATGGTAAAAAATAAAAGAAATCAGAAGTATGCGCACTTAGGTTAAAACGACTCGTAATAAGCCGTAAATAAACTAAGTAGAGGGAAAACGACTTCAAAGGGTAGTGAAAGTAATTTGAACCCCGTAAAAGTTGAATACCAAGCCCCCGAACCCGAACTCTCCTTTCCTAATTTACCCTAGGTCAAAATTAGGTGGCGACTCTTAATAGGTTCCAGTGAGCTAACTTAGGTGTTAATAATTAGTGTTTATGACATAGTTATTAAACTTAGGTTATAAGTGGAACTAGAACCCGATCAGATTCAAATAAACCCGAATCAACATAGGATAGTGGTTCAAAAATCGAGGCTCACAGAATGGTGACTCCGCTAGGGACAAACTCTTAATATTAACTTGTTTAATTTTAAGAAAAAGGGCTTAACTCGAAAATTGTTTATTTATGGCTTTTATTGCATTGTTTGTTTTCTTTCGTGCGCAATTTAAATTTTGGCAACCTTACATCATACGAGAACGAGGGTCCACGCAAGTCGATTTCACGCTGAGACCCGCCTTAGGCGTCCCTTGTCAGGGACTCACACCTTTTAAGGTGATGTGAATAAGTGGGGGGAAAAGAGAAGATGTCTAACCCACATCTCCTTAATACCTGGCTTTAGCCCTAAGCATTTTCCTAACAGTGTCTTTACTAAGCCCATTGTTTGGTTAGTCAAAGACCCGGCCGTAGACAACACCTCATGGTGATGTGAGAAAAGTGGGGAAGCCCAAAGAGAATAGCGTGCAAGCCCTATTCCTTTGCGGTGACCTGGGCCCCAACCCCAAGCACCTCTCTTGATCAATCCATACCCAGTTTGATTTACTCGTCAGGTGAGGACATGTTAAACTTATGTGAAACCTTGCTTGCTTGTGTGATCGGCCCACTACCAAGCATAGAAATTGATAAAACCTTCCTACACCAAATTTAGTTCAACCCGAAGTTGCGGCTTTAATGTTTGCGTGTACAACCCCAACCGCTAATCCTTCCATTATCCTCTAATCGTCTCCGTACTTACTCTTACACGCAGCGGATACTTATCTACTCCCGGCAGGTGATACAACGTTGTTATCCAATCCAAGACTAACAAGGCTACTACTACTTACAGTAACGGTCTGACGATTAAGATATACCGAGTAATTAAATACTTACAATACACTTCCAATACTTACTTACAACTTTGATTACCGAGTATCCAAATACATGAATTACATTCCAAGTCTACAAGTCTATTCCAAAAATTATGAGTTTGTACATCTACTCATTCATACTAGAGTTCACAATTCAATTCTCTCAAAAGGGTGTACCACATGGTACACCGGCTACTCAAAAAGGTGTCAAGCCGTGTACAACTCGGCACACCAATCAAATGTACTAACTACGTAAAAGGAACTCATCATGGTCTCATCACGACCTTCAATTCTCACGAGTACCTGTAAAATAAAAACAGTGCCCCAAGGGCTTAGCTAAACGCTGCATATGAAATCCGCATACCCCGCGTACTAGCGAGGGTACGCCGACTATTTAGTCGAATACATGCGGTTCGTTTTATTCATACATACATACATACATGCTCGTATACAATACAGTACATTCACATCACAAAACATACATACATTCAATGCATACAAGGAAGACGTTACAAGTCAACCATTCATACTTACCGGATATGGAGATACACTTCTCCAATACATACACAGGGCGGGCTTGTTAGCTTCTTTACACACCGGGTTAATCGGTGTACTTTACTCTTTTACTCGTGGTCAACGACTTACTCTAGCCAAGACCATTACTAATACAGTACTTTACTTACTTACTTACTCAAGTCAAGTCGGTATGACCTCCGGGGAGGGACTACTATGTCCCACCACCGGGCTTTAGGGTGGCTCACCAATCCAGGATGCTACCCATTTAAGGGGTTTGGTCCATGGAAAGGATTAAGGCCAGGATTCGGATCCAACCTCTTGTGTTCCTTATCCTCACTCGTGGCCGAAACTATATCGGACGGACTTCTACTCATTCCATTTTACTCATTACTCAAGTTAGGAGTTAAGTGGTTAGGAATTAGTAGAAGTCATTACTACTTCCATACCAGGGTTAATACACTACACAATAGGGCTGTCAATCCTGACACGAACCCGAAATCCGACCCGAAACTGACACGTTAAAACGTGGGTTTGGGTTGTAATTGTCAACCCAAAAATATTTTCGGGTCGGGTTCGGTTGGGTCGTTAAAAACCCTGGTAGGATTCGGGTTGGACCTCTCAGCCCGAAACTTATTCAAAAAAAAAAGATTACTGGGGTTCTGTATGATCGTTCGTGTTTTAACCCTAACTAACATTTCTAATTCTCATTCTGCAAACTTCAACTTCTGTTGGCTCTTGTCTCGCCGCCGCGTTCCTCTTCCTCCAGTCCTCCCCATCAGTCCATCAACTTCATCCTCGACCTCCACACTCCAACAACGCTCGACCTAACTCCTCAATCCTCTCTTCCACGCTCTACGCTCCACCTTCGCCCAACCGCCTCTCCTCCCCAGTCCATCCCCAAGTCCAACCTTTCTCATCTTCTCCTCCACTCTTCTTCTTCTCACTTGAAGCACCGACCAGAGACAGAGAGGCAAACACAGAGAGCACCGACCTTACTCATCCTCGGTGACTTTTCTTTTCTTCTCCTTCTTCTTGGTTGCTTCTGTGAGAGTCGAATTTAAACCAAAGTAGGAAGAAATGTAGACATTAGAATGAGTTGGACCAGAGAGTTTCGAATTTTATTATGAAGATGTAATTAGTTTTTGGTCTGTATTATTGGTTGTTTGGGATGAACTGGCAAAGCTCTTAAGCTTTTCTTTCTGTATGATCTTCATATGTTTTAAGAATTATCGTTTGGTAGACTGCAAATAATAATAAACTCGGTCGAATTGGCTATGTTTAAAATTAGTTATATTCCCTGACTAGCAGTATCAAAATGATATTCTTTTGACCCAAAAAGAAATATTTTGCGGTTCACATACTACTTATTTTTGTTTTTGTTGTTGTGTTCAAATACTGGTAGCTGATCATTACTATTAGAGAAGGGCAATAGCTGTTGACCAAGAACACTAGTTTTAGACAAAATAATTATGTGTATAAATAACCACATAAACTATCAACATGGCAATATAACCGGCCATCACTGCTCTGGGATTTGTCTTAAACCTAATTAAGCACACTTTATTTTTATTGAAAACTATTTTGCTAAACTATGGTCTTTGGAGTTTACTTTAATGACAATAGTACACTCCAAAACCACTTTAGCTAGCTTAATAGATGAAAGACTTATTTTGATTCTATGTTTACTACTCAGTCGTTATGTTTCCTTACCAAAAGCCAGCGAGAATTGGAGGGTTCATCATACTTTCGGATAGAAAGGTTGTCAAACTAACCCATGTTACTTCTGTTGCTTCTAACTGGCCATTCTGGACACAGTCCTTCTCTCTTCTTACATTATAGTTCATGGTCTATTTTTGTAACACCCCAACTACAACAACATACTTAACTATACCTTGCAGCGGAAATCATAACTCACAACATAACTTAACTCCTTGGTGTTACACGCCGTTAGCCACCCACGTGGCTAACAGGCTAACATATACATCGTACCGGTCTGATGGACTGAACTCCCGAGCAACTATACATTAATCTCGTACCATGTCCAACATTCATCGTATACTTACATTACAACTGTACCGAGTATCTTCCAGCTAACGCCGATACATTTTCGGTCTTACTACACCTACAATACATATCCGTTTCTCATGACTATCACACACGAACACTACCCCGTCCTACTCTCGAACGGTTTTCAGTTCCTTGTACCTGAAACACGAAAAGAAGAAAGGGTGGCCCCCCAGGGGCTCAGCACCTTTGCTGGTATGGTAATCCCGCAGCCCGCATGCTACCGGGCCACGCACAACTATTTGTCGTCTTAGCATGCGGTTGATTATATTTAAATCATGCATGAACATTGTAAACACACAACATATAACATTCCACAATAATGGGCTCGACAAACAGCCAACACATTTATACTAACAATCATTCCTTGAGTTCTTCGACCCTAGAATATTTCTCCTCTAATGGAGCTATTTCCTTAATAGACGACAATTACCCACTAGTCGGGTTTCCATAACGCCTCTTTACAAACTAGTATCATATCCATGATCCGACATAATTCACTTCTAGGCACACATAACATCACCTCGTAAAAAATACTTTGCAATACATCGATACACATAACATAACGGGTACGGATCTCTTAGGAACCGCCCCAAACATAGTTAGTTAACTTGGAGCCTAGAGGATGGATACACCCTCATGATAAGCTCTTTACATCACTCATTACCGTCCTGTTAGTCGGACGAGTAACTTAACATAAAGAAGGATCGGATTTGGTGATCCGAACTCAACATACATAATCCCCAAAAGACGTGAGTCAAGAGCCTTGGTTAAGCTCAGGGGTGATTGAAGACCAATGAAGGAAGACAACCAACAGAATGAAAGTTGAAGAAACTGTATACAACAACTCCCAAACACCGCGCGACTGGAACGACCGGATTCCTCACTCCCCCCATAATATATATATAAATATTCACAGATAAAGATTCCGCTGTGGAGCCTATCACATCAACCACTATGTAGCAATACCACTGAGTTAAACACATAAAAGGGGTTCATACATTCACAACAACATCACACACAACTTCAAACAATTAACTCACACATAGCCGTGGTTAGAACGTTCCCTTGGGTTGGGACGTTGAATCCGAATACCGATCTCTTATGTGGTCCTAGACACAGCTAACTAAGGTTTAACACTTCGAGGTTAAACGGTATCGGAACTAAGTGCGCCACATATAGGAATTACTATAAACTCATTACATGTATTATCTTACAAGGTGGCAAACACACAGAAAAACACATTGGCATACAAGCCGGTGTAATCCGGTAGGACACAGGTTGCAAGAAAACCATACCTGTCACCGTGGGGAATTACTTTACCGGTGTTCTCATGTTCCTCGGTTCACACTTGTTCCTCATGTCATACTCTTGAACCACTATTTAACATGTCAAATGGTTCAATTAATATTAAGGTGTTACGGTAGGTACATAATTGCTACTCCCGTACTTACCCCGTTATCCCGTTATTTCGGTTTAACCTTGTGTACTTAAACTCACAACTTTCTCAATCATTTCCAACACTTGTTTATACTTCCAACGGCCTTTAAAACTCACCAAACAAGGACTAATCAACATCTAAAACCATTACCATTCACTTCCCCATCATAACAACACTTTAAAACACATTCTGGTAAGTTTTTAGCATGGTCCGGGTTTGTGTCCGGGGTTACAAACCCGGACCAACCACGGATTTCACTTTCTGGACAATTTTTCATGTGGTCCTGGTTTGTGTCCTGGTTTCAAAACCGGACCACCCCCTGGGATGGCTTTCTGGTGCGTTTTTGATGTGGTCCGGGTTTGTGTACTTGTTTACAACCCGGACCATGTCTGTAGGTGTTTAAATTGACAGTTTTTGACCTCTTTTCCACCCCTAACTCACCTCCAATCTTCCTAATCATCCCACATGTATTCCAACATGTTTACACACACTAAAACACTCCTCAATGCTCCTAAAACGTTGGTCCAATCCACCACCCAATTATTGTTCAAATTCACAAAACTTTATTTCCCTCTGTTGCATTATGCATATCAGTGCATCTTAAACCTCTTCAGACATTTCACAACCTTCCACCAACCTTTCCAATCCATCAATGACCATTTCAAAACCTCCTAGATAATGCACTTCTCATACCAAGATTCATGCCTCAATCTTGAAACCTTAAATCCTCATTGTTTTCTAAAACCCAAGGCATTTAAACAACTCCTTTTGCTACAGATTTTTGTACTACTCCTCTTAGTTCACCAAATACCATTTCAAGGTTATTAAACCACTCCACTCAACACTACAAACACCTTGATCCTCCAACTTACCAAGTCACCTTACAACACTTATTTTCTATCGAAATTTCGCCATAACCTCCCCATAAACTTAGCATCTCCCAAAACATCAATTCACATCAATTGACATTCCTAATCTAGCCACACCCTTTCAAGGGTCCTAACAGCATATAACAAATCCTCAAACACCATCAACAGCAACATAATCACCATAAACTCCACAACCACAATATCATCCTCAAACTTAAAACATTTGGCTCTTAAGGCCCTCAACTCAACATTAATTCACAAACCTCTCCTAACATCAATTTAACACATTCCAACACAGATTTTAATCCACAATTGGGTTCATTAAATTGTTTACCCATCCCAAACACTTAAACAATTATAACAAGGTTTAAGGTGGATTTCCTTACCTTAATTTCACAAGTCCCTTAATTCACCTCTTGCTCCTCATCTCCTCCAAAAATCGGTTAAGAGGGTATGGAGTTTCCAAACTCCATCCCAACATCCAAGAACACAAAACACACTCAATTAATTACCTAAACCCTTGGAATATTTCAATTCAATCAAGGGGCTAGAACACAAAGTTAGGGTTTACCTTTGTGAAGTTTCCAAGAGGGATTTTCACCCTTGAATCAAGAGGGGAACTTCTCCACCATTGAAGGGTCGATTTGGAGCTCAAGAACAAGGAGAAAAACAAGGCATCACAAAGGGGTAAAAATCGGTCGCCAAGGAGAGAGAGCAAGAATGAGTTTTTCAATGAAATTTTTACCTTAGAAGGAAGAGGAGACTCCAAGCTACAAGATGATGTGCTTTTCTCTTCAAATGGGGAAAACCCATGGAGATGAAGTTCTTCATTTTCGAATTTTGAAAAGAGAGAATGATAGAGAATGATGAGGAGATGAAGAATATGTAATTATTTTCTCGTTTGGAGTGGTGTAGCACCATGGGCAAGCTTGAGAAGGAGGAGAAGCCATGGAAGGGCTTCACAAATCGTTGGAACCAGAGGGGGAGAAAGAGAACGGCTGGTGGAGGAGAAAGAGAGGAAAGAGAAAAGAGGAAAAATAAATAAAGGAGGAAAGAGAGTGTGGGTGGGGTATTTGTTACTTTTCACTTTTTGCTTTTTGACTTATTTAATTAGCTAACTAGTCATGTGTGAGGGGCTATCTACATTAATAAAAACCGGCCCACTAATATATACACACTGGAACGTTTTTCGTCTTTTACAGAAAACGCCCATTAATTTACCCGGTTTTAGCACTATTCACTAACCGGGTCCGTTTTCCGGAATTTTCTCGTTTATTTAATTTTAATGGTTCTTAGGCTCCCATTAATGTTTAATTATAGTTATATAATCAAATATAATTTTTACGAAGTCATTAACTGTTTAAAGTCACGTTTTCGGGTTTTCTCGAAAAACGCGTTTAAGACTTCGTTAGCGTTTTAACGCATTATTTGGATCCGTTTTCTTTCAGAATTTTTCCCACATGTTCTTAGTATGTAATTAGGGTATAAAAATATATTTATAACCCTAATGAAGGTTATGTACCTCCTAAAATAATTAAAACGTGTTTTCACGTCTTGTGCCTTTTACGCATTTTCTTTTTTTCTTTTGGTTTTTATTTCTTCACCAATGATCTTAAGGACTTAATTAGCCTTAGAAAATTATAATTACATAATTAATTAACACATTAAGGTTTGGGGTATTTCAATCTACCCCCCTTAAAAGAACTTCGTCCTCGAAGTTCACACTTCCCACACATCATTGGTTAGAATACGGGGATTACTTGTAACATAGAACTTCCATAACAAACATACTTTACATCACAACCTCGGACTTAACAGTCCGGGTAACACATCCATACATACATAACATGACATAACATACTTACATAGTATCCTCGGACTTAATGGTCCGGGTACCTTAACAACATTTGTACATACATAACAACCCTTTGACTCTTGGTCTGGGTAACATACTACATTTAGACTCGTGGTCTTGATAACACAACATCCTTTAGACACATAGGTCTTGACAACATAACACTTCCGGAATTCAATCACATTAGGACCCAAGGTCCAAAATAATAATTATTACACATACCACACAACATGTCATAGCATGTATATCAACCAGAAATTCCTTTTCCATCTCTTCATGAGTTCGAGACCCATGTAGAGTACATATACACTGTGATCCCGCAGAACCGGTCGCGATGGACACTCTGGTCCCCGTTCCTTTGGGAGATCAAAACAATTGCATACATCTTTAAAATATACTTCTCATGTCACCGGTCCTAAGACAAAGGCTCGTACGTCCTCAGCTCGTGAGCAAGTAGTAGGAAAATACCCTCTATGAGGTTGAGTATAATGAAATCCTTTATTGGAAGGATACAAGTTGAAAATCCTCTACGAGGTCACATAAAGGTAGTCCTTCCTTTGAAAATACCACTTAAGAATCTTAAAATATTTATTGAAGTCTAGAAAATACCAATTGCAACTTTGAAACCCAATTTAAAATTCTTTTGAAAGCTCCATACAACTCCAAGTCCAATTATTGTTAACTGCATCCTATTCTTGATGTGATTATTTATGACCACTTATAGGGAGTTTCGGGAATCATCCAACCCTAATGTGATCAGCATCAGAGTTGAACTATCTTTCCACCCCAATTTGTGTTCGGCTTCCCTTGATCTCATGATAATCAAGTTTCACCTCCCACTTCATTTTCAAACAACAGCTAATACAAACAATCCATTTTCTATCTTTTAATCCATCTAGTTATAATCATTACATCTCCAAGGGTGGAACTATGCCCATCAATCATCTTCCAGATTTAATTTAAATCAAGTTACCTAGGGAATTTAATTCTCACTAGGCTCTATGTTGGTGTCACACCTCTTCATAAATCACAATACTGTATATATATATATATGCTTTTATAAAAATACCATACACGGTTTTACATTTAGTGTTGTATGAACATACATAGTCGGGGTTTAGTTCCCCGGGAGTTTCTTTGCTCCCTTACACTTGTACTTTCACACATCTCTTAACAAAATAACACACTTGTCACAATGGTATTCGCATCTTCAGTGCGCAATTACCATAATTAAACCATGACTGAATGCGTATGTTTATGTAACACGCGCACCAATCATCAAACAAATCATTTTGTGCTATGCACATCATAGTTCACGTACACTTGTACGGTAAAAGACACTAAGTGGTTCTGCGCTCTACCCCCCTTAAAAGGGATTACGCCCACGTAATCAATCAGTTAATCACTGGTTTAGAACATTCTACCGTCGTGAAGTGTTTATCGCCACGCGGTTTATTACACAATGTGTTCTGGTTTGAGGATCTTAGCCATATTGGCGGTTAGTCCCTAACCAAGAATTCTCCTAGAGTTTACTTTGACTCTTAACTGGTTTCGATTCTGGCCTGTGAGGCTTTTAGGCATCATTAGTTTGCCATTCACTCATGTTCGTTATTCACATTCAACGTTTGAATCACTGGTTCACCAGTTTCTGTTGCGCAACTCTTGATAATTTAGAGCTTAGTTTGCTCCATACATTATCCTTACTGTATTGTACATCCCCGATTATCACCTTTATCTTGGTAATAACGGTTTCTCAACCGACGCGTGGTATTTCTTACCGTGAGCGAATTCGGTGAGTTACAAAACTTACTATCCACTTCCATGATAATTTACTGTATTCCACAATGACTTACTTGATTTCTTCCGACTTACTGTCGGTTATGTTTGAGCTACTACTTGTTGTGTAGTACTCTGACGGTTATTTCCAACCCTTGAGGTATATTCCATACCGATATTTAATAATCGTATTACTGTAGTCACTTATGCCAATCAAGTACTCCTTGATTGGTACGACCGTGCTTCTCTTATGCATCGGTTTTATCACATCATAAATCTTGTCTTTCTATCACATCCAACATTTCTCAAACTTCCAAGCTACCTCACTCGATCATTACTGCACCAGAGCAATACCAAAACACTCAGTCATACAGAGTGCAGAGGCGTAAACTCTTGGCGGTAAATCTCTTATGCGATTGCAATAGGACTTCACACTGTGTTCCTTATCACATGGTACCGACCATTGGCTTCTTGCCCAGTCGGTTTGTTATCACTTACCTTGTATGCCCATTGAGTTTCACTCATACTAGTGTTATTTGCCACATTATTATTTAACAATACTTATGCAACGGTCGCTTACTGCGCACCGTGCTCTTACTCATTGTATAACATTAACTTACACTGCATCCGCTATTATATTAGCTTCCGCTATTACACTGTGTTTTGCCACTTATTCGGCTGACTGCTGAATGCTCTACTCTTCGAGCCTCTATGCTCCTTGAGCGTTGTTCATTACACATCTAGCATCCCACACGTAATGGTGGTTGCTATTCGACTTATCACTCTTTAAGTCTCCACAACTGGTACAACTCTTTTCGTAGTAACAACATGGTCAACTCTTAACACATTCCCTTAACTTAATTCACATAACTACCGCTGTTGCGGTCTCACAATATCAAGAGGTATCCCCACTCTTAAAGCAGTGGTTCGTTACCTACTTTACTTACTTGTGTAACATAAACTACATAATAAGTAACATTTTACTTAACATATTCCATTTATGGCTTATAGGCCTTATTGCTTCGAGCTCTACTCACTGTAGGCTGTCCACACACATTGACTTCTCTGTACAACATTACACGGTTTATAGGTTGCATTGAGTTCCATGACAAGGTCGTTGCTCCTTTCATGGCGTGCCCCTTCAAGGATGTCAGACTTCGTCCTGACGACTTATGTGTAACTGGGTGTTAGTTTCAACCCTTGCGTTTCTGTCTTGTTATCTCATTCAACCACTGTTGATCAAAACACCCTTTTAAGGATAGTTCCTGGGTGTTACTAGGTCATGCCATTACATCTGGCTTGTACTTATAAGTACGTTTAATCAACTACATTGCCTCACCATATTTAGGCTGGGTACTTACTCCCGCTATATGTTCGTCCTTCAGGTTCCTTATGACATATTCCATGTCCTTACTTACTAATCAGTGCCCTTCGCACTTGTTCACCCTTAAACATTTCCTTAAAATACACTTACTAATTCCTTTAGTCTTCCTTAACTTAACTGGGTTCCTTTATTTCAACGATTCGATGTAATCCATTGCTCTTGCTTGACTTTTACTTCGGACCGTAGTATGGAGTCGACTACTTCCCGTGTTCTAGACTCCACTCGTATACATACGTGGGGTATCCTACTGATACATTGCTACTTACCTGATTAACCCATAAGTAGGTCTGTCAGGCCCACAAGCTCCTATCGGAGTGCGGTCGTCCCACATTACAGTTGGTATACTCGTAGTGTCCGTCACACGCCTAGGTGAAGTATTCTGTTGTCAACTCCTCTTATATTATCCTATGATAATATGCATTCCATGCTTCCCAAACTTAATCAAGGGAGGTGTATCCACTGTTGTATTATTATGAACTCACTCCATTCCTCGGGTTGTTACCCTTGGGTTACCGGTTTCCATCCGGTTGTTTAAAAGTAACTAGGTATAACTTACCTACCATGTGGCACTGAGGCCTTGTAGGTCTTCTGGTCTGGTTTTAAAAGAAGAAGAATTTAAAATAGATTGGGTTTGAAAGAAAATTTGGTTTTGAAAAGGGTTTTGAAAACGAATTTAAGTTTGAAAGAAAATTCTCGTGGTTTCACAACATTTTCTCGCCTTAACCAAGTCTAGCTTCTTGCTGACTGGTGTGTTTCCAATTACAGAGGTCGGGCTACTAAGCCTTTCCACAGTTATGATGATCTCACTTTACTTCATGGTACTTTACTAAGTACTTTATAGTTGCTAATAATTTGCCGCCAGCCTTGTTGTAGCAGCACTTGCCTTGGCAAGTGCGCCATGCTGACTGGCTACTGGTTCAATACACATCGGTTGCGGTACTGCTTTCACCCGCTCTAACACCAGTGGCCTTGCTGGCCCTTACTTGCTCTTACAACCTTAACAGTAAATCTCCCGGGTACCCCTCACTGTCTTCACATGATGACCATTAACTAGGGTGTTTCCCGTTCTGGGAGACCCCTTTTTCTACTTGGTATTGTATCCTCCTCGTACTATATTGTGGTTCCATAATCAGTTGGTATACCGTTGGTGTGTTAGTTAACATTGTAGTCCCGTAGACACTCGTCTCGGGTTCTACTACTTCACTTCAACACTGTTGCACGGTTATTGCTTGCAAGTTGGTTGTCCTCGACTGCTTCGCATGTCGACCCAGGGTGCTGGAAATTCCATTCCCTTATGCATAAGATTCTTCACTTTTCGCTAACAAGAGCGGTTAATACTGTTAAAATGGAGACCGTCTTCGGGATTCACACCTTTCGGGATCTACCGTGTGACAGGTTCTCCGTACTTATAAGGATACATAGTAACAGCCAGATCGGGTATTCCTGAGTAAGAGAGGACTTTCATCTCTCTGGCGTTCTTTTTCCAAGTTATAAAATAGGGTTTGTGGAGGGCGGGATGGATACTGTAGGTCTCCAGTACACACTGGTGTTTCCCCAACTAGCGTACTCCTCACGCTATCACTCAACCCTTAACCCAAGGTACTAAACTCTTAACTCGGTACTTCCTAAGCTCGGTATTTCAGTCATCAGAGCGATACTTCGCTCTGATACCACTTTTTGTAACACCCCAACTACAACAACATACTTAAACTATACCTTGCAGCGGAAATCATAACTCACAACATAACTTAACTCCTTGGTGTTACACGCCGTTAGCCACCCACGTGGCTAACAAGGCTAACATACATACATCGTACCGGTCTGATGGACTGAACTCCCGAGCAACTATACATTAATCTCGTACCATGTCCAACATTCATCGTATACTTACATTACAACTGTACCGAGTATCTTCCAGCTAACGCCGATACATTTTCGGTCTTACTACACCTACAATACATATCCGTTTCTCATGACTATCACACACGAACAACTACCCCGTCCTACTCTCGAACGGCTTTCAGTTCCTTGTACCTGAAACACGAAAAGAAGAAAGGGTGGCCCCCAAGGGGCTCAGCACCTTTGCTGGTATGGTAATCCCGCAGCCCGCATGCTACCGGGCCACGCACAACTATTTGTCGTCTTAGCATGCGGTTGATTATATTTAAATCATGCATGAACATTGTAAACACACAACATATAACATTCCACAATAATGGGCTCGACAAACAGCCAACACATTTATACTTAACAATCATTCCTTGAGTTCTTCGACCCTAGAATATTTCTCCTCTAATGGAGCTATTTCCTTAATAGACGACAATTACCCACTAGTCGGGTTTCCATAAACGCCTCTTTTACAAACTAGGATTCATATCCATGATCCACATAATTCACTTCTAGGCAACACATAACATCACATCGTAAAAACTTTGCAATACATCGATACACATAACATAACGGGTACGGATCTCTTAGGAACCGCCCCAAACATAGTTAGTTAACTTGGAGCCTAGAGGATGGATACACCCTCATGATAAGCTCTTTACATCACTCATTACCGTCCTGTTAGTCGGACGAGTAACTTAACATAAAGAAGGATCGGATTTGGTGATCCGAACTCAACATACATAATCCCCAAAAGACGTGAGTCAAGAGCCTTGGTTAAGCTCAGGGGTGATTGAAGACCAATGAAGGAAGACAACCAACAGAATGAAAGTTGAAGAAACTGTATACAACAACTCCCAAACACCGCGCGACTGGAACGACCGGATTCCTCTCCCCCCATAATATATATATAAATATTCACAGATAAAGATTCCGCTGTGGAGCCTATCACATCAACCACTATGTAGCAATACCACTGAGTTAAACACATAAAAGGGGTTCATACATTCACAACAACATCACACACAACTTCAAACAATTAACTCACACATAGCCGTGGTTAGAACGTTCCCTTGGGTTGGGACGTTGAATCCGAATACCGATCTCTTATGTGGTCCTAGACACAGCTAACTAAGGTTTAACACTTCGAGGTTAAACGGTATCGGAACTAAGTGCGCCACATATAGGAATTACTATAAACTCATTACATGTATTATCTTACAAGGTGGCAAACACACAGAAAACACATTGGCATACAAGCCGGTGTAATCCGGTAGGACACAGGTTGCAAGAAAACCATACCTGTCACCGTGGGGAATTACTTTACCGGTGTTCTCATGTTCCTCGGTTCACACTTGTTCCTCATGTCATACTCTTGAACCACTATTTAACATGTCAAATGGTTCAATTAATATTAAGGTGTTACGGTAGGTACATAATTGCTACTCCCGTACTTACCCCGTTATCCCGTTATTTCGGTTTAACCTTGTGTACTTAAACTCACAACTTTCTCAATCATTTCCAACACTTGTTTATACTTCCAACGGCCTTTAAAACTCACCAAACAAGGACTAATCAACATCTAAAACCATTACCATTCACTTCCCCATCATAACAACACTTTAAAACACATTCTGGTAAGTTTTTAGCATGGTCCGGGTTTGTGTCCGGGTTACAAAACCGGACCAACCACGGATTTCACTTTCTGGACAATTTTTCATGTGGTCCTGGTTTGTGTCCTGGTTTCAAACCCGGACCACCCCCTGGGATGGCTTTCTGGTGCGTTTTTGATGTGGTCCGGGTTTGTGTACTTGTTTACAACCCGGACCATGTCTGTAGGTGTTTAAATTGACAGTTTTTGACCTCTTTTCCACCCCTAACTCACCTCCAATCTCTTCCTAATCATCCCACATGTATTCCAACATGTTTACACACACTAAAACACTCCTCAAATGCTCCTAAAACGTTGGTCCAATCCACCACCCAATTATTGTTCAAATTCACAAAACTTTATTTTCCCTCTGTTGCATTATGCATATCAGTGCATCTTAAACCTCTTCAGACATTTCACAACCTTCCACCAACCTTTCCAATCCATCAATGACCATTTCAAAACCTCCTAGATAATGCACTTCTCATACCAAGATTCATGCCTCAATCTTGAAACCTTAAATCCTCATTGTTTTCTAAAACTCCCAAGGCATTTAAACAACTCCTTTTGCTACAGATTTTTGTACTACTCCTCTTAGTTCACCAAATACCATTTCAAGGTTATTAAACCACTCCACTCAACACTACAAACACCTTGATCCTCCAACTTACCAAGTCACCTTACAACACTTATTTTCTATCGAAAGCTACCTTAGCTCTGCCAGGCACTGGACAGGGGTCATTGAATCCCGTAAGTCACTTTGTTCCCCAGCCCGCAGCCTGCCCCGCAGGGAAACCAGCCCCGCAGGGGGGCGTAGCGATAGAAGTTCTTTTCTTTAACAACTCCTATTTACAGAACTCTCGCGGGTTACTTTCGAAATTGATTGTGAAATCATTGATTGCAATGCATTTTCTTTCGATGAGTGGCTGAGCCCCAGTGCTGAGGAAGATCCAGATAAGGAAGGTAAGCCGCTTCACCTCCGTCCGCCTCCAAGCCCACCTCCTGGTTGTCATCGCTCGATCACTTCCTTTTCCACTAAGTGATTGGGGATGCTTAGGAAAAGTGCGTTTAGGCCTTTTCGATTATGCCGCTTTCAACAAGAAGAATCAAAATATGCCGTGGAGAAGAGCGAGCTTACTTATGAGCGGAAGACGAAGTCGCAGGAAATTCGATAGAAGAGATGGAGCTGGTAAAGGTGAACACGCAGAGAAAAAGCGCACAGTGCATGGAAAGGCCTGATGTACGTAGACATCAAGGTCAATGGGGAGCCCATCCGTGCCATGGTTTCGCCATAACCTCCCCATAAACTTAGCATCTCCCAAAACATCAATTCACATCAATTGACATTCCTAATCTAGCCACACCCTTTCAAGGGTCCTAACAGCATATAACAAATCCTCAAACACCATCAACAGCAACATAATCACCATAAACTCCACAACCACAATATCATCCTCAAACTTAAAACATTTGGCTCTTAAGGCCCTAACTCAACATTAATTCACAAACCTCTCCTAACATCAATTTAACACATTCCAACACAGATTTTAATCCACAATTTGGTTCATTAAATTGTTTACCCATCCCAAACACTTAAACAATTATAACAAGGTTTAAGGTGGATTTCCTTACCTTAATTTCACAAGTCCCTTAATTCACCTCTAGCTCCTCATCTCCTCCAAAAATAGGTTAAGAGGGTATGGAGTTTCCAAACTCCATCCCAACATCCAAGAACACAAAACACACTCAATTAATTACCTAAACCCTTGGAATATTTCAATTCAATCAAGGGGCTAGAACACAAAGTTAGGGTTTACCTTTGTGAAGTTTCCAAGAGGGATTTTCACCCTTGAATCAAGAGGGGAACTTCTCCACCATTGAAGGGTCGATTTGGAGCTCAAGAACAAGGAGAAAAACAAGGCATCACAAAGGGGTAAAAATCGGTCACCAAGGAGAGAGAGCAAGAATGAGTTTTTCAATGAAATTTTTACCTTAGAAGGAAGAGGAGACTCCAAGCTACAAGATGATGTGCTTTTCTCTTCAAATGGGGAAAACCCATGGAGATGAATAAGTTCTTCATTTTCGAATTTTAAAAAGAGAGAATGATAGAGAATGATGAGGAGATGAAGAATATGTAATTATTTTCTCGTTTGGAGTGGTGTAGCACCATGGGCAAGCTTGAGAAGGAGGAGAAGCCATGGAAGGGCTTCACAAATCGTTGGAACCAGAGGGGGAGAAAGAGAACGGCTGGTGGAGGAGAAAGAGAGGAAAGAGAAAAGAGGAAAAAGAAATAAAGGAGGAAAGAGAGTGTGGGTGGGGTATTTGTTACTTTTCACTTTTTGCTTTTTGACTTATTTAATTAGCTAACTAGTCATGTGTGAGGGGCTATCTACATTAATAAAAACCGGCCCACTAATATATACACACTGGAACGTTTTTCGTCTTTTACAGAAAACGCCCATTAATTTACCCGGTTTTAGCACTATTCACTAACCGGGTCCGTTTTCCGGAATTTTCTCGTTTATTTAATTTTAATGGTCTTAGGCTCCCATTAATGTTTAATTATAGTTATATAATCAACTATAATTTTTACGAAGTCATTTAACTGTCTAAAGTCACGTTTTCGGGTTTTCTCGAAAAACGCGCTTTAAGACTCCGTTAGCGTTTTAACGCATTATTTGGATCCGTTTTCTTTCGGAATTTTTCCCACATGTTCTTAGTATGTAATTAGGGTATAAAAATATATTTATAACCCTAATGAAGGTTATGTACCTCCTAAAATAATTAAAACGTGTTTTCACGTCTTGTGCCTTTTACGCATTTTCTTTTTTTCTTTTTGTTTTTATTTCTTCACCAATGATCTTAAGGACTTAATTAGCCTTAGAAAATTATAATTACATAATTATTAACACATTAAGGTTTGGGGTATTTCAATTTTGTACTATTAAGTTACACTGTTTAATTGGTCAATAAACTGAGCATCATATGAATAATTAAGTGTGCAATTAATTATGAGTTCATGGTCTGTTCAATTGGTCAATAAACTGAGTTAATGGTCTGTTTAAATTGGCCAATAATAATGAGTTCATGGTCTGTTTAGCCGGCCAGCACTGCTCTGGGATTTGTCTTAAACTTGAGCACACTTTGTTTTCATTAGAAACTGTTTTGCTAAACTATAATCTTTGGAGTTTGTTTTAATGACAGTAGTATTGTCCAAAACCACTTTAGCTAGCTTAATAGGTGAAATACTTATTTTACTGTAAAGAAGTCATGGTCTGTTTAAGTAAACAGACCATCATATTAAGTTACACTTTTTCATTGGTTTTCTTCAGATTATTAGATCATTGTTTCTTGTATTGCATTCTTTGGGTTGTTCCTTCGTCATTTATTGTAAATAGCCAGCTACAACCAGGTTATTTCTCAGATATAGTAGTACAACCAAGTATTTGCTCAGATACAGTAGTCTTGAAGCATGAGCACTGCTTAGCTTTTGCTCCTCTACCATTTGAAGTTGTTTTATCTACTGGACAGAAGGCCAAGTGCAATGCAATACTGTCAAGTGATTTATATTTGTATCTCTTTTTTTGAACAAACATCAGCTTTGAGTGTGACGTGGGCAGGTGGTGTTGTTGGACATGGCTGGAAGAAGTTCAAGGCGACAACAGTGAGAGTTCTCCTAATTATCGCATTTCTTGCTGTTGTACAACTGAATCCTAGTGCAGTGCATACATGAATGAGAACTAATGTTTTGTTTGTTAATGAGCAGTAGGCTAAACGTTTTGTTTCTTAATGAGTTGTAATGTAATGTAGTGCAAAATCCTTAATTGTCGTATGAGAACTATGTTTGTGTTGGAGTACTATGTTTTCTTTCTTAATGGACAATGGATTATGTATTTGGTTTAATTTTTTCCTCTTTATGTTTGTTAGGTTTCTCTGCTTTTGAGTTTGTTCACATGTAAAACTTGTAATTACAAGTTGGTCTAATTTCGGGTTCGGGTTGCGAGTTAGTTTAGGGTTCGGGTCAATCAGGTTGGGTTCGGGTTGGGATATGCAGAGCAGGTCGGTTTCGGGTTGATCAAATCTGACCTGTTCCGGGTTTGGGTCAGTTTCGGGTTGAGCATATAATCAAGCAGGTCGGGTTCAGGTTGAGGTCAACCCGACCCAAAACCCGAAATTGACATCCCTACTACACAAGTACACAACGAGCTACACATATACTTCATTCTCATCCATTCATTTCATGAATTATACAAACTAGATGTTCAAGGCATTACAACAAGAACAATATAGTTCAACACAAGTAAGTGCAATAAAATTTGATTCGTGCATTTATCTTATTAGGTGGTCACATAAACACACAAATCAAAGTAACCAGGTTAGGATACAGGGCATGAGAAAATCATACCGTTCACCGCCGTACTCGAACTCCGATTTTCCTTCGGTGTTCGACTATCCAAGTCCTATAACATACATGGAGTTGTATGGTCAATAATCCAATATTGACCTACTCATTCCTTCTTTAACACTTCTAATGTATACTTACTAGTTCTTTACATTCCACACTTGATTATAAAAATCATTCCTTTCTTATTACTTCTTTAACTTGCTTTCTTACCATTATTACTCCATTCATGGTGTACTACTATATATATATATATACACATATGTATATATATATATACATATGATTACTATGATTACATTTTTTTTTACTCGGCCGACCTTACCCAGGGTCGGACCTAAGGTCGGTCGAAGTCAGTGAGTTACATTACTGGAAAATTCAGACCCGACCGACCTTGCAAGTTTGGTCCCAAGGTCGGTCCAAGTTAGTGTGTTACTGGGTCAAAATTTATGACTCGACCGACCTTGCCAAGTTCGGTCCCAAGGTCGGTCGAAGTCAGTGACTTCTGGGTTTACATTTTACGCCTCGATCGACCTTGTCAAGTCCGGTCCCAAGGTCGGTCGAAGTCAGTAGACTTCCGTCTTTGTTATTTAAGGCTCGACCGACCTTGCTAAGTTCGGTCCCAAGGTCGGTCTGGCCCAGTACACTTGTTTTAAATTTTGTTTTCAGTTCATTTCTTCACCCATTGTTTCCCTAACCTTCCTACATGTAATCCAACATGTTTTAGCACTACTTTAGACCCGCTAAATCCCTTAGTTCATCCACCAAATTCATTACTCATTCCTAAATCAACTTACACCATTTTTTTCTCACTTCTTTTCAATACTTGCACCAGTTTTTTTCTCTTATGCTACAGATTTTAAAACCAACCTCTACCATTCAATACTCCCTCAACCAATGCTACTCCTAGCATTCAAAATGCATTACTTTACATCATAGTTCTTCCCATTACCTAGCTCCTCTCCAAATCTGTTTCAAAGTGCCCAAACTACTCACATTAAGCTTTCAAGCTCTCTAGTTTCTAAGTAAATTTTGACATACCTCCCCTAAAATCTTAACTTTCTCACCACATCGTTTGCTCACCAATGACCACTTATCAAACCTATTTATTCAAGGCATTAATACTCACCTTACCAACTTCACCACAACACTCCACACACTACCATACACTATATTTTTCCTGCACATACACATCTATTCCCCTAGGTATTCCCAAGTTTTTATTCATCATTCAAAAGCTTCAAAACTGTTACATTCTCTACTTCATTACACTACTACATGGTTACTACTCAAACCATATACATCACTCATTTTAAGTACTTAAAATATGTTACACTAATGCATTCAAAACTAGTTCAAGGCAAGAGCAATTACCTTGTTGTTTCTAGTTTTTGATTTCTTTCTTGCTTTCTTCTTTCTTCTTTCCTTCTTCCTTGCTCTTCCTCACATGACCAATTATGCTACAGCCACCATACATGCCAATACTAGTTTAGAAACTCATCCTTAACTAACCCTAGAATTTAGACATGTTTTTAGAGTTTAGAAAAGGGCATTACCTTCCAACCAATGGATGGAGTTCTTGGTTAGCAAGATAGCAAGATTCCTAGCCCAAAGGTGAAGCCAAAACCGGCTGGAGCACAAGGAACATGGAGTTCAAAATTCAGACATTCTTATAATGCAAATAAGGGCTAGGAATGGTGGATTTTAAAACTTCTTTTTACCTCAAAACATCAAGGTGAAGGAGGAGCTTCAAATGGTGGGCTCAAACCTTCAAATGGCTTCCAGCCATGGAGATGAAAATGGTGCTTTAGGATTTTTGAAAGGAGGAAGATGTTCTCCTTGGCAAGGGGAATTTAATGGTGTAATTTTTGTAGAATTTGGAGTTGATTTGAGCCTTCAACAAGAGGAGAGAAGGAGGGAGTTGAGTGGGTTTCTTCAAATCGCCATTGATGGTTGTTGGGAGGAAGAAGAAAATCAGAAGAGAGGAGGGAAAACGTGAGAGAGGGGTGAGTTGTGAGGAGAGGAATTTACTTTTTGCTTTCTCTTTATTTGTTTGTCCTTTAGCAAATAAGAAAGGAATTAAGAGAGATAGAGGGGGAGCCAGCCGGCTACACACACACTCATATTTATATTTTTATTTCAAAAAGGGGACACATTAGTTTTGCTTATTTACACTCTCACCCCACGACTTCCCGGTTCTTACAGTTTTTACTAACCGGAACACGTTTTCCGGAATTTTCTCGTTTAATTTATTTTATTGGTTATTACCCTTCATTAATGTTTATTAATGACTATTTGGTTGACCAAAATATTACGAGTCTTTTGCACGGCTTAAGGTTCGTTTATGCTTTTAATCCATTTTAAGGATCCGTTTTTCTTCGGGATTTGTTCCCTCATGTTTATTTAGATGTAATTAAGCCTCTAAAATACTTATTAGCCTAATTAATCACCATTTTTAATTACGGGGTATTTCAATCTACCCCCCTTAATGAACTTTTACATCCAAGTTGCTCAAGGTTTATGGTTACTATTTCTACTCATTTGGAAACCAATTGCCACAATGGACTTTACTACCACCTTACAAGGTGTTCACAATTCCTACACTGCAAGCATACACAATCCAAATACAATACACCATACACAATACACAATCCAATTCACACATTCCACAATACATTCCACAATACCATTCACAATACATTCCACATACCATTCGTGTCAATACCGTACAACACAAATGGATTACACATTATGCACATACCATACACATTGTACAAACATACCGAGCACTGCACTGTGCCAACAAAATGTACTACCATACATACATACTATGCAATGCTATACCGAAGCAATGCAAAAGCAAAATGGCTCTACCCCCCTTAAAAGGGGTACGCCCCGTACCCTCCGTACTATACGATACTAGACATCTAGTCTACAAATAAATCTGGGTACTTCGCCTTCATGGCGTCTTCTAATTCCCAAGTCGCTTCCTCGACATCGTGGTTAGACCACAGACCTTCACCATTCGTACAGATTTATGGCCAGTGTCTCGTCTTCGTATCAAG
Organism: Limonium bicolor; assembly: GCA_023374045.1. Taxonomy (NCBI): domain Eukaryota; kingdom Viridiplantae; phylum Streptophyta; class Magnoliopsida; order Caryophyllales; family Plumbaginaceae; genus Limonium; species Limonium bicolor. The sequence goes on from JAIOTZ010000098.1 coordinate 84,853, forward strand.
GATTCGCAGTGGAGTCTCGACATATCTCAGTCGGCTCTAGGGATAATTGTTCGGGTTCTAATACGTGAGAAGGATCGGTTATGTATTTCTTGAGTTGTGATACATCAAAGACATCATGAACACGCCCCAATTCTTCAAGTAGTGCTAGCCTATAAGCCACAGCTCCAATCCTCTCGGTAATTGTGTACGGGCCTACAAATTTCGGGCTCAGCTTGCCTTCTGGCCAAATCGGAATACGCCCTTCATAGGTGAAACGCGGAAGAACATTGGTCGCCCATGGCAAACTCAAGGTCATGTCGTCGCATCCGCATAGGATTTCTATCTATCTTGGGGCTTTCATGTTCGCTCGGATTTGCTGAACTTTAGCTTGTACTTGTTCTAGATACTCCGGTCCATTATGACCGTTCGCTTGACTCATCCCAACACAAACGGGGGTACGGCAAGGTCTACCATACAAAGCGGAATAGCGACATCTCAATCGAAGCGTGATAGCTATTATAATACGAGAATTCGATAAGATTGAAGACTTATCAATCCAGCTCCCATGAAAGTCTAAGGCACATGCTCTAAGCATGTCCTCGAGTGTCTGGATGGTCCTTTCTGTCTGACCGTCGGTCTATGGATGGAAAGCGGTGCTAAGCTTCAGCTCGGTACCCTGTGCTTCCCGTGTCGCTCTCCAGTACTCTCGAAAGAATCTGGTATCGCGGTCAGATACTATGGTTTTCGGGACTCCGTGGTGTCGAATGATCTCCTTGTCGAATTGCTCCGCGAGCTTCGCCACCTTCCAGGTGTCCTTCATCGGTATGAATCGGGCAACCTTGGTGAGGCGATCGACTACTACCCAGATCATGTTGAGTCCTCCCCTGGCAGGTGGGGAGTCCTCCTACAACAAAATCCATGGAGATATCATGGAATTTCCACTCCGGAATTGGCCATAGATTGCACTATTCCTCCCGGTCTTCGGTGCTCAAACTTCACCTTCTAGCATGTGAGACACCTCAGAACATACTCAGTCATGTCAGATTTCATTCCTGACCACCAGAAGTACCTCTTCATGTTTTGTACATTTTGGAGGGCACCGGATGGACATGCAGTGTGGAACAATGTGACTCTCGCAGAAGCGATCATCCCTTAGCTCAGCATTGCTTCGGGGGACGCATAATTTCCATTCAGTCGGATCAAGACATCTTCATGCAATTTGAAGTCGTACTTTCGGTTCTCGAAGGTACCTCTATGATTTTTCTGTCTGATCTCTGTGAAGTAAGGGTCGCTTAACTGAGCGTCTCGCACCTCGTCAACCAAGCTAGAAGAAGTGAGTAGCGAATAGAGTGAGTGTGCTCGACGATTCAGGGCGTCGGCTACAACGTTTGCCTTTCCTTCTTTGTACTGAAGGTTGATGTCATAATCTGATAGAAACTCCATCCACCTTCTCTGTCTCAAATTCAGTTCCTTCTATGTGAATACATACTGTAAACTTTTATGGTCGGAGTAGATGGTGATGCTTACCCCATAGAGATAGTGTCGCCATATCTTCAAGGCGAAGACAATGGCTCCTAACTCTAGATCGTGTGTCGGGTAATTCTCCTCATGCTTTTTTAACTGGCGAGAGGCGTAGGCTACTACCTTACCATGCTGCATGAGTACGCATCCCATGCCCTTGCCCGATTGAAATACCCCAAACCTAAGTATGTTAAGTAAACATCAATATATGATGTAGTAAGGCTAAAATATTCCTTAGAAAGATTGGTAGACAATTTAAACCAAGGAAAACACAAGAAAATGCCTTAAGGGAAATTTGGGTAAAACATGCTCTAAGCGTGGAGAGACTTGGGTGAATACCCAAATATCATGCTAAGACCTTAGTAGTATCCTAATGGTCATTTTAAACCAATTAGAAGAGAAAACCAAGCTCAGAAACAAGCTTAAACACAAAATGTGCTTTAAGACTCCTTAAGGCACCTTTCTGAGAAATTGTCTTAGAAATGGGTTTTGAGTGGCTAAGTGCCTATGATTACATCTTAATCAACATGTGTACTAATTAGTATCACATTATGAAGTCTAAATCAATGGGAAACCAAAATTTTCACAATTTTGTGCCAAATAGTACCTAGTTTAGTCTTTAATCAACTTAGTTTAGTAATTGGTCAACAAAGGCCAAACATGCCCTTATTTAACAAGGGGGCCGATTTTTTAGAGTGGTGAGTCACCACATGAGTCATCCAACTTAAGAAAATAAGAGGGAAATAAGTAAAGTTACTATTTGCTTTAAAAACAAATATCTTCATTTAAGCCACCTTTCTTCTTCTCTCTCTTCATTTCTCCTTCCTTCCATGGTTTCTTCTTCTCCTCTCTTGCTCCAAACCGAGAGAGCTCCATCCATGGGTGCTCCACCTTCAATTGCTCACCAAGTGTTCATCCTTGCTCCAAATCAAAAACCAAGTATAGATTTCTCATAGTTAGGCCAAGACCTATCTTTCTATCTTCTCAAATCCTTCAAAGCTCAAGTTTGGTTCCATGAGAAAAACTCCATTGGTGGAGGAAAATCAAGTTTGAAGAGCCCATTTGGTTCTCCGTTCATCCAAG
>JAIOTZ010000908.1:0-42550 GCA_023374045.1 Limonium bicolor
CAGGGAGAAGTTGTCAGATGATCAGGAGTCAGAGTTCCTGTGTCCAGCGACGACTGCCTACGCTTTAGAGGCAGAGTTTGTGTGTCTAGTGGAGGCGACCTTAGGCGAGAGATTATGCAGGAGGCTCATGGAGCTCCTTATTCGGTGCACCCAGGAGGGGTGAAGATGTACCGGGACCTCAGAGAGTCTTTCTGGTGGGCGAATATGAAGAGGGAGATTTCTGATTTTGTGGCTCGTTGCCAAACCTGTCAGCAGGTGAAGGCTGAGCATCAGCGGCCTGCGGGTTTCTAGCCCCTTCCCATTCCTGAGTGGAAGTGGGAGAGCGTTGGTATGGACTTTATTGTGGGGCTTCCTAGGACATCTTCTGGGTACGATGCGCTGTGGGTGATTGTGGACCGGTTGACGAAGTCAGCCCATTTCTTGCCGGTGAGGAAGACTTTCAGCCTTGAGCGCCTGGCTCGGCTGTATGTGATGAGATTGTGAGGTTGCACGGTGTGCCGGCGACGATCGTTTCGGACAGAGATCCCAGATTTGTATCTCGCTTCTGGCGGAGCCTGCATAAGGCGTTGGGGACGAATTTGGCATTCAGTTCGGCATATCATCCTCAGACCGATGGGCAGACAGAGAGGACGAATCAGATTTTGGAGGATATGTTGAGAGCTTGTGTGCTTGATTTTGGAGGGAGCTGGGATCAGCATGTGACATTGATTGAGTTCGCCTACAATAATAGCTTCCAATCGAGTATTGGGATGGCCCCATTTGAGGTGCTGTATGGTAGGCGCTGTAGATCTCCCATTTGTTGGGATGATCTGCGGGTGTGAGCATCGATTTTAAACCCTATCCTATGTGGATTAACTTGATTGGGATCTAATCGGGTTTTAGGTCCACTTATAGCCTAAGATTAATAACTATGTCATATAACAATAATTATTAAAACCTAAGCTAGCCCACTGGAACCTATTATGAGTCGCCACCTAATTTTAACCTAGATCAAATTAGGAAAGGAGAGTTCGGGTTCGGGGGCTTGATATTCGACTTAATTAGGGTTCAAATTATTTTCATTACCCTTCCTAGGTCGTTTTTCCTCTACTTGGTTCAATTACGGCTTTCTACAAAGTTGTTTTTAACCTAGGTGTGCGCTTCTGTTTTTTTATTTTTTAACGTTTTTTGACAGAAAATTAAAGTGGAAATTAAAATTACCTAAACTAGGGTTTCGGAGGCAGAATTAGGTCAAATTTTGTTTCTGTCCGTAGCCACGGACCTAATGTCCGAGACCACGGACCCCAGTTAACCTATATGAAAATAAAAGTCGAATTAAACAGAAAACAGAAAATTGTAAAGTCCGGGGCCACGGACAGGCTGTCCGTGGGCCCGGACATTATTAGAAAACCTAAATTTTTAAAATTTAAAAAATCCTGCCGCCGTCCGTGGGCGTCCGAGCTTACGGACAGGGAGTCCGGGACCCCAGACATGACGTCCGTGGGTGCGGACCACCCTCGGACGGCGGCGTTCATGCTGTTCCCGAAGGTGTTTTTGGCTCAAATTTTATGGGTGTGTAGCCTGAAAGATGTACAAGACGTTAGTGATTGAAAGTTTTCAATTTGAATTCGAATTAAGCACGAAACTTGGTAAACAAGTTATTGGACAGAAGCTTAAACAAACAGCAATACAAAAGCGTACGAAGGTTAGTTCGAACCCAAAATTTGACAGAGAGTTAATAAGGTCGTGGGGAATTAGAAAAGTAGAGTTGTAACCTGTTTTACCTTCGAATTCGAGATGATTTTTCACACCGGGATTCGTTGAGTGCTTCGTTGATGGCAGACCCGAAAGGATTTCGAACCAAGCTTCTGGTTGTTGGTTGTTCTTGCTGTTCTTCACGTTTTGGTGGTGTTTTTGTGGGGTTTTGATGACTATTGGTGCTTTGGGGATTGGAAAACGTGTTTAGATGGTGATTTCGGGGGATTTTCGGTATGATTTGGGTGGCCGGGTGTTGGAAAACGTGAGAGAGAGAGAGGAGGCTGTGTTTTCTGACTCTCTAGGGTTCTTGTGCATATGAGGTTCTGATTTTATCCAAAAACCTATCCCCTTATATAGACTTTCTTAAAGATAAAGAAAATCTAGTAAAAGTAAGATTTTTTGATATTTTAATTAAAACACTTCCCAAAGGAATTTTGCTGTGAAATTTTAACCACATGTCAAGGATGGATATTATGAATTTTCTGAGGTGGAACCGAATTTTTTAAATGTTGGAATATTTTTAAATCGAATTTCTTGTCAGATTCAGTCAGAAATTGCTAGAAAATTATTGAAAACTCGAAAAATCAAAATTCCAACGCCATTATGCTTAGAATGTCATCCTCTATCATGGGTTAAAATGTCAAAGCATTTCAAGCTGATTTGGGCATCCTTTGGAGGAGAGAGAAAGCTTATAGGAGGTCTCAGGAGCCTTACAGATTACAAAAACGCCCCTGAAAATGACGAAGCTGCTCCCCATGCCATGGAACGCGCCGTTCGAGCCGGAATCCCTCACTACTTGATTAAAATGCCCCTCACAACACCAAGACCTCGTAGACCCTAACCAGGGGGGGTCAAAATTTTGGGTATAACAGATTGCCCCCCGTCAACTAGACTTTGTAATGAAAGGGAAAAGGCTAGTTGATGCTTGAGTGATACCCCAAAATTTCAAATGTTTCCAAGACCCTGCATGTTATCGAAAGCTGATAAATTGTGTCGAGCTATTCTAAGGCGCTGACTACCTATAAGTAAAATGAAGTAATGTCAAGCGATTCTAAGGCGTTGACTACCTATAATGAAGATATGATGTCAAACTATTCTAAGGCGTTGACTACCTATAAGTAAGGTGAAATGAAGTAATGTCAAGCGATTCTAAGGCGTTGACAACCTAAAATGTGATAACTGGGTGGTATGCAAATGCAAGAATGCTGAAATGCTAATGATGCTAATGATGCTGATGATGTTGATGATGCTGAGGATAATGCTGATGATGCTGATGATGCTCGGATGCTTCTGGGGACCGAAACCCGTGCCAATGCTCCTGGCTGGACCCAATGTGGACTTATTGCCATCGCCCCCCAAGCCGGTGTGCAGGGATAACTCCTGGTAAAAACCTTGGGGACTTATTGCCTTTGCCCACCATTCGTTGATCCCGAAAATAAGTTGACATCGCAAAAGGAGGATTTATTGCCATCACCTCGCCAATTTTTCTGTCGCCAGGTCTTGTGACGCGCCTGGATAATGCAACTAGGTCTTATGACGAGCCTATATGAATGAGATGAATGCAATATGTTTGATGAGAGTGGGTAAGCTAGAGGGTAACGCTAGGTCTTACTACGAGCCTAAGGGTATGCAACTAGGTCTTATGACGAGCCTAAGGACTGTTCTAGGTCTTATGACGAGCCTAAAGGATAGATCTAGGTCTTATTACGGGCCTAAAGGATAGTTCTAGGTCTTATGACGAGCCTAAAGATTGGAACTAGGTCTTAAGACGCGCCTAAGGATGGTACTAGGTCTTATGACGAGCCTAAAGGTTGGATCTAGGTCTTATGACGAGCCTAAAGGATGGTACTAGGTCTTATGACGAGCCTAAAGGTTGGATCTAGGTCTTATGACGAGCTTAAAGGATGGTTCTAAACGAAAGTGGGTCAAGTGTATGATGGGTCCAAAAGGATGTAGAAGGATCAGGGTTTATGTCAAATCTGGAGATGGTAGGGCTCAAGATGGGCCTACGGATGTTTGGGTGTGAAGGTAGGGCTTAGGACGGGCCTGTGGGATGTTTGGATGGTTTGAACCTTCGGGTTCTGGACTTTTGGGCCTCAATCGGTGTCGTTGTTGCAATTGTTGGAACCAACAATTGCCCCCAGTATTCTTTCTTAAGGCAATCTGAGTTAGAGTTCATGGCGATCGATCGGAACGATCGATTGCCCCCAGTATTTTCTTTGGCTAAACGTGCGAACAAGTCTCGTCCTCACAGGGTCAAGGCTTATGTTTTGATGTGGTGCTTCCTAACCTACACTCGACGTGTTTGGTGTCTGCACTCGTTTCTCACTTACGGTCACAACTTCTCAACCATTGAATTTGACATTTGTTAGATTTACGTGTTCAACCTGTTACTTTCACTCGATTTGATACACAACTACTAAGTCGGAAGTCTTTTAAGCTTATAACGTGGCTATGGGGTGTGATGAATGATAACAGGACAATGGAGGAATGTTTAGGATATGTGGAGCTATAAGGGTGACCAAATCTGCAACTTGCACCGTCTCTCGGACTTGTCTTCTTTGCCTTGAAGTCGTTTGGCTACTTCGTGATGACTTCGCTTATGAGCTAGGACATCTTCTGGGTACGATGCGCTGTGGGTGATTGTGGACCGGTTGACGAAGTCAGCCCATTTCTTGCCGGTGAGGAAGACTTTCAGCCTTGAGCGCCTGGCTTGGCTGTATGTTGATGAGATTGTGAGGTTGCACGGTGTGCCGGCGACGATCGTTTCGGACAGAGATCCCAGATTTGTATCTCGCTTCTGGCGGAGCCTGCATAAGGCGTTGGGGACGAATTTGGCATTCAGTTCGGCATATCATCCTCAGACCGATGGGCAGACAGAGAGGACGAATCAGATTTTGGAGGATATGTTGAGAGCTTGTGTGCTTGATTTTGGAGGGAGCTGGGATCAGCATGTGACATTGATTGAGTTCGCCTACAATAATAGCTTCCAATCGAGTATTGGGATGGCCCCATTTGAGGTGCTGTATGGTAGGCGCTGTAGATCTCCCATTTGTTAGGAGGATCTGCGGGTGTGAGCCTCGATTTTAAACCCTATCCTATGTGGATTAACTTGATTGGGATCTAATCGGGTTTTAGGTCTACTTATAGCCTAAGATTAATAACTATGTCATATAACAATAATTATTAAAACCTAAGCTAGCCCACTGGAACCTATTATGAGTCGCCACCTAATTTTAACCTAGATCAAATTAGGAAAGGAGAGTTCGGGTTCGGGGGCTTGATATTCGACTTAATTAGGATTCAAATTATTTTCATTACCCTTCCTAGGTCGTTTTTCCTCTACTTGGTTCAATTACGGCTTTCTACAAAGTTGTTTTTAACCTAGGTGTGCGCTTCTGTTTTTTTATTTTTTAACGTTTTTTGACAGAAAATTAAAGTGGAAATTAAAATTACCTAAACTAGGGTTTCGGAGGCAGAATTAGGTCAAATTTTGTTTCTGTCCGTAGCCACGGACCTAATGTCCGAGACCACGGACCCCAGTTAACCTATATGAAAATAAAAGTCGAATTAAACAGAAAACAGAAAATTGTAAAGTCCGGGGCCACGGACAGGCTGTCCGTGGGCCTGGACATTATTAGAAAACCTAAATTTTTAAAATTTAAAAAATCCTGCCGCCATCCGTGGGCGTCCGAGCTTACGGACAGGGAGTCCGGGACCCGGACATGACGTCCGTGGGTGCGGACCACCTCGGACGGCGGGCGTTCAGGCTGTTCCCGAAGGTGTTTTGGCTCAAATTTTATGGGTGTGTAGCCTGAAAGATGTACAAGACGTTAGTGATTGAAAGTTTTCAATTTGAATTCGAATTAAGCACGAAACTTGGTAAACAAGTTATTGGACAGAAGCTTAAACAAACAGCAATACAGAAGCGTACGAAGGTTAGTTTGAACCCAAAATTTGATAGAGAGTTAATAAGGTCGTGGGGAATTAGAAAAGTAGAGTTGTAACCTGTTTACCTTCGAATTCGAGATGATTTTTCACACCAGGATTCGTTGAGTGCTTCGTTGATGGCAGACCCGAAAGGATTTCGAACCAAGCTTCTGGTTGTTGGTTTGTTCTTGGTTCTTCACGTTTTGGTGGTGTTTTTGTGGGGTTTTGATGACTATTGGTGCTTTGGGGATTGGAAAACGTGTTTAGATGGTGATTTCGGGGGATTTTCGGTATGATTTGGGTGGCCGGGTGTTGGAAAACGTGAGAGAGAGAGAGGAGGCTGTGTTTTCTGACTCTCTAGGGTTCTTGTGCATATGAGGTTCTGATTTTATCCAAAAACCTATCCCCTTATATAGACTTTCTTAAAGATAAAGAAAATCTAGTAAAATTAAGATTTTTTTTTTATAATTAAAACACTTCCCAAAGGAATTTTGCTGTGAAATTTTAACCACATGTCAAGGATGGATATTATGAATTTTCTGAGGTGGAACCGAATTTTTAAATGTTGGAATATTTTTAAATCGAATTTCTTGTCAGATTCAGTCAGAAATTGCTAGAAAATTATTGAAAACTCGAAAAATCAAAATTCCAACGCCATTATGCTTAGAATGTCATCCTCTATCATGGGTTAAAATGTCAAAGCATTTCAAGCTGATTTGGGCATCCTTTGGAGGAGAGAGAAAGCTTATAGGAGGTCTCAGGAGCCTTACAGATTACAAAAACGCCCCTGAAAATGACGAAGCTGCTCCCCATGCCATGGAACGCGCCGTTCGAGCCGGAATCCTCACTACTTGATTAAAATGCCCCTCACAACACCAAGACCTCGTAGACCCTAACCAGGGGGGGTCAAAATTTGGGTATAACAGATTGCCCCCCGTCAACTAGACTTTGTAATGAAAGGGAAAAGGCTAGTTGATGCTTGAGTGATACCCCAAAATTTCAAATGTTTCCAAGACCCTGCATGTTATCGAAAGCTGATAAATTGTGTCGAGCTATTCTAAGGCGCTGACTACCTATAAGTAAAATGAAGTAATGTCAAGCGATTCTAAGGCGTTGACTACCTATAATGAAGATATGATGTCAAACTATTCTAAGGCGCTGACTACCTATAAGTAAGGTGAAATGAAGTAATGTCAAGCGATTCTAAGGCGTTGACAACCTAAAATGTGATAACTGGGTGGTATGCAAATGCAAGAATGCTGAAATGCTAATGATGCTAATGATGCTGATGATGTTGATGATGCTGATGATAATGCTGATGATGTTGATGATGCTCGGATGCTTCTGGGGACCGAAACCCGTGCCAATGCTCCTAGCTGGACCCAATGTGGACTTATTGCCATCGCCCCCCAAGCCGGTGTGCAGGGATAACTCCTGGTAAAAACCTTGGGGACTTATTGCCTTTGCCCACCATTCGTTGATCCCGAAAATAAGTTGACATCGCAAAAGGAGGATTTATTGCCATCACTCGCCAATTTTTCTGTCGCCAGGTCTTGTGACGCGCCTGGATAATGCAACTAGGTCTTATGACGAGCCTATAGATGAAATGAATGCAATATGTTTGATGAGAGGGGGTAAGCTAGAGGGTAACGCTAGGTCTTACTACGAGCCTAAGGGTATGCAACTAGGTCTTATGACGAGCCTAAGGACTGTTCTAGGTCTTATGACGAGCCTAAAGGATAGATCTAGGTCTTATTACGGGCCTAAAGGATAGTTCTAGGTCTTATGACGAGCCTAAAGATTGGAACTAGGTCTTAAGACGCGCCTAAGGATGGTACTAGGTCTTATGCGAGAGCCTAAAGGTTGGATCTAGGTCTTATGACGAGCCTAAAGGATGGTACTAGGTCTTATGACGAGCCTAAAGGTTGGATCTAGGTCTTATGACGAGCTTAAAGGATGGTTCTAAACGAAAGTGGGTCAAGTGTATGATGGGTCCAAAAGGATGTAGAAGGATCAGGGTTTATGTCAAATCTGGAGATGGTAGGGCTCAAGATGGGCCTACGGATGTTTGGGTGTGAAGGTAGGGCTTAGGACGGGCCTGTGGGGTTTGGATGGTTTGAACCTTCGGGTTCTGGACTTTTGGGCCTCAATCGGTGTCGTTGTTGCAATTGTTGGAACCAACAATTGCCCCCAGTATTCTTTCTTAAGGCAATCTGAGTTAGAGTTCATGGCGATCGATCGGAACGATCGATTGCCCCCAGTATTTTCTTTGGCTAAACGTGCGAACAAGTCTCGTCCTCACAGGGTCAAGGCTTATGTTTTGATGTGGTGCTTCCTAACCTACACTCGACGTGTTTGGTGTCTGCACTCGTTTCTCACTTACGGTCACAACTTCTCAACCATTGAATTTGACATTTGTTAGATTTACGTGTTCAACCTGTTACTTTCACTCGATTTGATACACTACTACTAAGTCGGAAGTCTTTTAAGCTTATAACGTGGCTATGGGGTGTGATGAATGATAACAGGACAATGGAGGAATGTTTAGGATATGTGGAGCTATAAGGGTGACCAAATCTGCAACTTGCACCGTCTCTCAGACTTGTCTTCTTTGCCTTGAAGTCGTTTGGCTACTTCGTGATGACTTCGCTTATGAGCTAGGACATCTTCTGGGTACGATGCACTGTGGGTGATTGTGGACCGGTTGACGAAGTCAGCCCATTTCTTGCCGGTGAGGATACTCAGCCTTGAGCGCCTGGCTCGGCTGTATGTTGATGAGATTGTGAGGTTGCACGGGTGTGCCGGCGACGATCGTTTCGGACAGAGATCCGAGATTTGTATCTCGCTTCTGGCGGAGCCTGCATAAGGCGTTGGGGACGAATTTGGCATTCAGTTCGGCATATCATCCTCAGACCGATGGGCAGACAGAGAGACGAATCAGATTTTGGAGGATATGTTGAGAGCTTGTGTGCTTGATTTTGGAGGGAGCTGGGATCAGCATGTGACATTGATTGAGTTCGCCTACAATAATAGCTTCCAATCGAGTATTGGGATGGCCCCATTTGAGGTGCTGTATGGTAGGCGCTGTAGATCTCCCATTTGTTGGGATGATCTGCGGGTGTGAGCCTCGATTTTAAACCCTATCCTATGTGGATTTACTTGATTGGGATCTAATCGGGTTTTAGGTCCACTTATAGCCTAAGATTAATAACTATGTCATATAACAATAATTTTAAAACCTAAGCTAGCCCACTGGAACCTATTATGAGTCGCCACCTAATTTTAACCTAGATCAAATTAGGAAAGGAGAGTTCGGGTTCGGGGGCTTGATATTCGACTTAATTAGGGTTCAAATTATTTTCATTACCCTTCCTAGGTCGTTTTTCCTCTACTTGGTTCAATTACGGCTTTCTACAAAGTTGTTTTTAACCTAGGTGTGCGCTTCTGTTTTTTTATTTTTTAACGTTTTTTGACAGAAAATTAAAGTGGAAATTAAAATTACCTAAACTAGGGTTTCGGAGGCAGAATTAGGTCAAATTTTGTTTCTGTCCGTAGCCACGGACCTAATGTCCGAGACCACGGACCCCAGTTAACCTATATGAAAATAAAAGTCGAATGAAACAGAAAACAGAAAATTGTAAGTCCGGGGCCACGGACAGGCTGTCCGTGGGCCCGGACATTATTAGAAAACCTGAATTTTTAAAATTTAAAAAATCCTGCCGCCATCCGTGGGCGTCCGAGCTTACGGACAGGGAGTCCGGGACCCCGGACATGACGTCCGTGGGTGCGGACCACCCTCGGACGGCGGCGTTCAGGCTGTTCCCGAAGGTGTTTTTGGCTCAAATTTTATGGGTGTGTAGCCTGAAAGATGTACAAGACGTTAGTGATTGAAAGTTTTCAATTTGAATTCGAATTAAGCACGAAACTTGGTAAAAAGTTATTGGACAGAAGCTTAAACAAACAGCAATACAGAAGCGTACGAAGGTTAGTTTGAACCCAAAATTTGACAGAGAGTTAATAAGGTCGTGGGGAATTAGAAAAGTAGAGTTGTAACCTGTTTACCTTCGAATTCGAGATGATTTTTCACACCAGGATTCGTTGAGTGCTTCGTTGATGGCAGACCCGAAAGGATTCGAACCAAGCTTCTGGTTGTTGGTTGTTCTTGCTGTTCTTCACGTTTTGGTGGTGTTTTTGTGGGGTTTTGATGACTATTGGTGCTTTGGGGATTGGAAAACGTGTTTAGATGGTGATTTCGGGGATTTTCGGTATGATTTGGGTGGCCGGGTGTTGGAAAACGTGAGAGAGAGAGAGGAGGCTGTGTTTTCTGACTCTCTAGGGTTCTTGTGCATATGAGGTTCTGATTTTATCCAAAAACCTATCCCTTATATAGACTTTCTTAAAGATAAAGAAAATCTAGTAAAATTAAGATTTTTTGATATTTTAATTGAAACACTTCCTAAAGGAATTTTGCTGTGAAATTTTAACCACATGTCAAGGATGGATATTATGAATTTTCTGAGGTGGAACCGAATTTTTAAATGTTGGAATATTTTTAAATCGAATTTCTTGTCAGATTCAGTCAGAAATTGCTAGAAAATTATTGAAAACTCGAAAAATCAAAATTCCAACGCCATTATGCTTAGAATGTCATCCTCTATCATGGGTTAAAATGTCAAAGCATTTCAAGCTGATTTGGGCATCCTTTGGAGGAGAGAGAAAGCTTATAGGAGGTCTCAGGAGCCTTACAGATTACAAAAACGCCCCTGAAAATGACGAAGCTGCTCCCCATGCCATGGAACGCACCGTTCGAGCCGGAATCCTCACTACTTGATTAAAATGCCCCTCACAACACCAAGACCTCGTAGACCCTAACCAGGGGGGGTCAAAGTTTTGGGTATAACAGATTGCCCCCCGTCAACTAGACTTTGTAATGAAAGGGAAAAGGCTAGTTGATGCTTGAGTGATACCCCAAAATTTCAAATGTTTCCAAGACCCTGCATGTTATCGAAAGCTGATAAATTGTGTCGAGCTATTCTAAGGCGCTGACTACCTATAAGTAAAATGAAGTAATGTCAAGCGATTCTAAGGCGTTGACTACCTATAATGAAGATATGATGTCAAACTATTCTAAGGCGTTGACTACCTATAAGTAAGGTGAAATGAAGTAATGTCAAGCGATTCTAAGGCGTTGACAACCTAAAATGTGATAACTGGGTGGTATGCAAATGCAAGAATGCTGAAATGCTAATGATGCTAATGATGCTGATGATGTTGATGATGCTGATGATAATGATGAGATGCTGATGATGCTCGGATGCTTCTGGGGACCGAAACCCGTGCCAATGCTCCTGGCTGGACCCAATGTGGACTTATTGCCATCGCCCCCCCAAGCCGGTGTGCAGGGATAACTCCTGGTAAAAACCTTGGGGACTTATTGCCTTTGCCCACCATTCGTTGATCCCGAAAATAAGTTGACATCGCAAAAGGAGGATTTATTGCCATCACCTCACCAATTTTTCTGTCGCCAGGTCTTGTGACGCGCCTGGATAATGCAACTAGGTCTTATGACGAGCCTATATGAATGAGATGAATGCAATATGTTTGATGAGAGTGGGTAAGCTAGAGGGTAACGCTAGGTCTTACTACGAGCCTAAGGGTATGCAACTAGGTCTTATGACGAGCCTAAGGACTGTTCTAGGTCTTATGACGAGCCTAAAGGATAGATCTAGGTCTTATTACGGGCCTAAAGGATAGTTCTAGGTCTTATGACGAGCCTAAAGATTGGAACTAGGTCTTAAGACGCGCCTAAGGATGGTACTAGGTCTTATGGCGAGCCTAAAGGTTGGATCTAGGTCTTATGACGAGCCTAAAGGATGGTACTAGGTCTTATGACGAGCCTAAAGGTTGGATCAAGGTCTTATGATGAGCTTAAAGGATGGTTCTAAACGAAAGTGGGTCAAGTGTATGATGGGTCCAAAAGGATGTAGAAGGATCAGGGTTTATGTCAATCTGGAGATGGTAGGGCTCAAGATGGGCCTACGGATGTTTGGGTGTGAAGGTGGGCTTAGGACGGGCCTATGGGATGTTTGGATGGTTTGAACCTTCGGGTTCTGGACTTTTGGGCCTCAATCGGTGTCGTTTGTTGCAATTGTTGGAACCAACAATTGCCCCCAGTATTCTTTCTTAAGGCAATCTGAGTTAGAGTTCATGGCGATCGATCGGAACGATCGATTGCCCCAGTATTTTCTTTGGCTAAACGTGCGAACAAGTCGTCCACACAGGGTCAAGGCTTATGTTTTGATGTGGTGTTCTAACCTACACTCGACGTGTTGGTGTCTGCACTCGTTTCTCACTTACGGTCACAACTTCTCAACCATTGAATTTGACATTTGTAGATTTACGTGTTCAACCTGTTACTTTCACTCGATTTGTGATCCACAATACTAAGTCGGAAGTCTTTTAAGCTTATAACGTGGCTATGGGTGTGATGAATGATAACAGGACAATGGAGGAATGTTTAGGATATGTGGAGCTATAAGGGTGACCAAATCTGCAACTTGCGCTGTCTCTCGGACTTGTCTTCTTTGCCTTGAAGTCGTTTGGCTACTTCGTGATGACTTCGCTTATGAGCTTGGAACTCTGGATTTTTGAGTTGTTCCTTGCACCTTTTCTCCTTCTTCCAATTTTGGATTTCTTCAAGGCTTTTGGGTTGCCTTTCTTTGAATCTCTTTCCCTTCGGGGTTCTTGTGTTTCCCGGTTTTGAACTTTGAAAGCTGTTTTTGATGTTAGCTCATTTGGATCCTGTCTCACTTTGGGACCATTTGCGCATCATTTTGTTACGCTGGTAGCAAATTTGCTTCTCTGGACTTGTGAAGTTGCTGTTCGGAAGTCGGGCTCCTCTGCTTCCTTTGGTCACCGGGTCGGTTATTCATCATTGGCGGCTTGTTTGTGGAGCTTGTAATATTGTGAAAGAGGTCATATAAAAGCTCAGTGGGGGTGCCTAGGGTGTAATGTCAGGGTTCACAAGCTTTTGGCTGTGTGGTGCTGTGTACCTAGGTGCTTCGTCATCCCTGGTAGTTGTGTATCTGTTCTTTGTTACTTTTCACAGGTTAAACGTAATTTAAAATTATCTCCTTCGGTCGGAGTCATGCCGTTTACCTTACCTTTGAATGTGGCCTCTCTGGAATCGTGTAAAAATGACACGCTCTTCGCTCTTGGTTTTACCGGAGCACTCTCGCGAAGTGTACGCTCAGAGACTTGCTTGCACAAAATAAACAACGTTATCGTTCCTTAACTCAGATTGCCCCCAGTATTGTTGTGGGGTTTTTTTTGACAAGCTTTTGAAACCCAAGTTATTTGTGGAGGGTGGGGGCTATGGGTAATGGTGAGTGGTGATGGGGGTACTCTTGTAAAGAGGTGACAGATGATTCTTTTTCGTTTGTGGCCACAATTTTTTTTTTATGTGTGGGTGAAATGGCAAAAAAATGGTGTATGGATGGGAAGGTGGCTTGTACAGGGGCTTTGTGAAAGACAAAGGTTTTTCTTTTGATGCCTACAAAACATGCTTCTGAGTGAGAGATCTTTCGACTTTTCCGATTTCAGTTTTTCAATTTTTTTGGCGGCAAAGAAGAATGTACAACAAACATTAATCCAAGCATATAGAATAACATGTGCAAAGAAGGATTTTGATTATAACCGAAAGGGGAAACATGAATTAAGTACTAACCCAAATGGAAAAGACAAATGAACTAACTAAAGAAAGAAAAGAAACTGAAAAGAAAGAAAAAGAAAGAAGCTACGCCGAACAACGAAGAGAAAAGAAAATAACAAAGATTCCTGTGGTGTTCTGGCATAGGATTCCGAAGATATTCCGCGCTCTGAGAATGAAGTCCCGTCAATCAGGTCTTGGATCTTATGCTGTAGGGCCCTGCAATGATCGGTGTCGTGACCTGGTAACTGATGATAGAGACAGAACTGATTTGGGCTCCTGCCCAAAAGGTGACTCCTGGTCGGGGCGGAAGAGGCTGTAAGATGTTCTGCTCCTGGAGCTTTTTAGAGCATGACTCAAAGGCCGACCGATATCTGTGAATTCTCGCTGATTGAAATCCGGTTTGGAGGTGGTACCGCTCGATAGTTCCTCCCCTGTTCCCTTGGCTGCTGGACTGCATTCACCTCATACTGTCCCGTGTACCTCTACGGTGCGCTCTGTGCGTAAGCTGCGGTCGGGTAGGAGGCTTTTGCTGGTTCAGATTTCGGGAACTTTGAATTACTTCCGGATCCTCGGGGATATCCAAGCTTTAAGTCCCCCTTGTGGATCTTCTCCTCCAAAACTCCTACCTGGCCCATGAGCATATCAAATCTTGGAAAGTACATATACTTTAATTCATAATTGTACTGTTTTTGCATGTTCTCAACAATCATGCGAATTTGCTCCTGCTCTTCCATCCTTGTGGGCATGCCCGCTGCCTTCCTTCTCCACCGCTTTATAAAGTCGGACATGGACTCACTTCCCGTTTGGCGCGTGCTGGCAAGGTCAGACCGGGTGATTTCCAAGTTTTTAGCATACTCAAAGTGAGTCAGGAAGGCTTCACATATTTCCTCGTATGTCTTGGTGTTCAATCTTTGAGTTAGGTACCATCGTTGAGGAATCTCATCTAGGTACCGGGCAAAAACCTTGGCCTTTTGCATATCATTGAGCCTCAGGATAGACATCTCTCGATCAAACATCGCCAAATGGATCTGGGGATCGGTCGAGCCCTTGTAGAGAGCCAAAGTGGGGAGCTTCAGCTTCGCGGGTAGCTCAACGTCTGGATAGGATCCCATGGAGAGGTAGTCAAAGCCAGCAGGTTTACCAGCCTTTTCCATGCTCAATGCGCCTCAGAGCCCTCTGAACTTCAGCAGCTAACTGGTTCCCGGGAGCACCACCTCCGTAGCCAACATGGGTGTCATGTTCCTCCAAGGAGATATTGTCCATGCCGTATAAAGGGTTGACAAATCCTTACAGTGGTCCTTCTCATCTTGCTGCCTCCAAGGATCCTATTTTCTCATGGAGCTCAACTGTTGCCGCCGTATGCCGTGCCTCCAGGGCTTCAATGGCAGCTTGATGTTTCTGTACCAGGCTAGCTATTTGATCCTGCTCCCCCGTTGGACCCCCAGTGGTCCTGCTTTGGGCTGCCGTTTCTAATGCGGCCAACTTATCTTCTAGCTTGGCGATTGTGTCCACATACTTATTCTCGAGTGCCTGGATTGCTTCCTGGTGTTTCAAATCAAAGTTTTTCATGAGCTCTTCAACAGAAGTGTTCTGGTTTTCCCCCCTACTGGCTGATCCTCCTGGGAGATATCGTCATGCGCCTGGACCGACATGTCAGATGAGCTGGAGTCTACTTCGAGCCGGAATGGTGGAAGTGGAGGAGTAGGCAGTCGGGTCAAACGTCCGGAACTTCTGTCCCAGCGCCTTTCTGAAATCTTGCCTTCTTTCTGTTTCAGAACATAGGGTGAAAACAAAAACCATCAGGCACAGGCTATCAATGACATGGAAAGATTTTCCTCTGAGGACCCTTATGTTCTAATTACAGGACGCTTTTTTTGGACCTCTCAACCCCAGCGGGCTGGAGATTTTTGGCACGCGAAATGGGCCAGCAATCCTAATGGGAGCCTTTGAGCTTATTCTGAGAGGGTGATTTCGTGGAGGTAAAGGCATCTGGGCAACTGAAATCCTCAAGTGTTTCATTTGGGCTGGGGGGAGATTGATGGATCGATATAGACATTGGGCCTGAGGCCCAGGAGGAAGAACGCATGCACAAATGTCCTCACAAAATGACTCAGTCCAACGGGTACGGGTCAATCCGGAGAGGCGCTTGGGGCGCTAGCCCAGGTCACCACAAAGGAATAGGGCTTGCACGCTATTCTCTTTGGGCTTCCCCACTTTTTTCACATCACCTAAAGGCGTGCGTCTACGGTCGGGTCTTTGACTGACCAAACAATGGGCTAGGTAAGGGTACTTGCCGGGAAAATGCTTGGGGCTAAAGCCCAGGTATTAAGGGGGTGTGGTTAGACGACACCCTCCTCTTTTCCCCCACTTATTCACATCACCTAAAAGGTGTGAGTCCCTGGCAGGGGACCCTCAAATGGGTCCCGGGGTGGAATTGGTTTGCGTGGACCCTCGCTCTCATATGATGCAAGGGTGCAAAAATTAAAGTGCGCACGAAAGTAAACAACAAAGTAATAAAGCCATAAATAAACAATTTTTCGAGTTAAGCCCTCCTTCTTAAAATTAAACAAGTTTAAATTAAGAATTTGTCCCCAGTGGAGTCGCCAGTCTGTGAGCCTCGATTTTAAACCCTATCCTATGTGGATTAACTTGATTGGGATCTAATCGGGTTTTAGGTCCACTTATAGCCTAAGATTAATAACTATGTCATATAACAATAATTATTAAAACCTAAGCTAGCCCACTGGAACCTATTATGAGTCGCCACCTAATTTTAACCTAGATCAAATTAGGAAAGGAGAGTTCGGGTTTGGGGGCTTGATATTCGACTTAATTAGGGTTCAAATTACTTTCATTACCCTTCCTAGGTCGTTTTTCCTCTACTTGGTTCAATTACGGCTTTCTACAAAGTTGTTTTTAACCTAGGTGCGCGCTTCTGTTTTTTTTATTTTTTAACGTTTTTGACAGAAAATTAAAGTGGAAATTAAAATTACCTAAACTAGGGTTTCGGAGGCAGAATTAGGTCAAATTTTGTTTCTGTCCGTAGCCACGGACCTAATGTCCGAGACCACGGACCCCCAGTTAACCTATATGAAAATAAAAGTCGAATTAAACAGAAAACAGAAAATTGTAAAGTCCGGGGCCACGGACAGGCTGTCCGTGGGCCCGGACATTATTAAAAACCTAAATTTTTAAAATTTAAAAAATCCCGCCGCCGTCCGTGGGCGTCCGAGCTTACGGACAGGGAGTCCGGGACCCCGGACATGACGTCCGTGGGTGCGGACCGCCCTCGGACGGCGGCGTTGAGGCTGTTCCCGAAGGTGTTTTTGGCTCAAATTTTATGGGTGTGTAGCCTGAAAGATGTACAAGACGTTAGTGATTGAAAGTTTTCAATTTGAATTCGAATTAAGCACGAAACTTGGTAAACAAGTTATTGGGACAGAAGCTTAAACAAACAGCAATACAGAAGCGTACGAAGGTTAGTTTGAACCCAAAATTGACAGAGAGTTAATAAGGTCGTGGGGAATTAGAAAAGTAGAGTTGTAACCTGTTTTACCTTCGAATTCGAGATTTCTTCACACCGGGATTCGTTGAGTGCTTCGTTGATGGCAGACCCGAAAGGATTTCGAACCAAGCTTCTGGTTTGTTGGTTGTTCTTGCTGTTCTTCACGTTTTGGTGGTGTTTTGTGGGGTTTTGATGACTATTGGTGCTTTGGGGATTGGAAAACGTGTTTAGATGGTGATTTCGGGGGATTTTCGTATATTTGGGTGGCCGGGTGTTGGAAAACGTGAGAGAGAGAGGAGGCTGTGTTTTGACTCTCAGGGTTCTTGTGCATATGAGGTTCTGATTTTATCCAAAAACCTATCCCCTTATATAGACTTTCTTAAAGATAAAGAAAATCTAGTAAAAGTAAGATTTTTTGATATTTTAATTAAAAGACTTCCCAAAGGAATTTTGCTGTGAAGTTTTAACCACATGTCAAGGATGGATATTATGAATTTTCTGAGGTGGAACCGAATTTTTTAAATGTTGGAATATTTTTAATGAATTTCTTGTCAGATTCAGTCAGAAATTGCTAGAAAATTAGAAAACTCGAAAAATCAAAATTCCAACGCCATTATGCTTAGAATGTCATCCTCTATATGGGTTAAAATGTCAAAGCATTTCAAGCTGATTTGGGCATCCTTTGGAGGAGAGAGAAAGCTTATAGGAGGTCTCAGGAGCCTTACAGATTACAAAACGCCCTTGAAAATGACGAAGCTGCTCCCCATGCCATGGAACGCGCCGTTCGAGAGGAATCCCTCACTACTTGATTAAAATGCCCCTCACAACACCAAGACCTCGTAGACCCTAACCAGGGGGGGTCAAAATTTTGGGTATAACAGATTGCCCCCGTCAACTAGACTTTGTAATGAAAGGGAAAAGGCTAGTTGATGCTTGAGTGATACCCCAAAATTTCAAATGTTTCCAAGACCCTGCATGTTATCGAAAGCTGATAAATTGTGTCGAGCTATTCTAAGGCGCTGACTACCTATAAGTAAATGAGTAATGTCAAGCGATTCTAAGGCGTTGACTACCTATATGAAGATATGATGTCAAACTATTCTAAGGCGTTGACTACCTATAAGTAACATGAAATGAAGTAATGTCAAGCGATTCTAAGGCGTTGACAACCTAAAATGTGATAACTAGGTGGTATGCAAATGCAAGAATGCTGAAATGCTAATGATGCTAATGATGCTGATGAGTTGATGAGATGCTGATAATGCTGATGATAATGCTGGTGATGATGCTGATGATGCTTCGGATGCTTCTGGGACCGAACCCGTGCCAATGCTCCTGGCTGGACCCAATGTGGACTTATTGCCATCTGAAATACCCCAAACCTTAGTATATTGTTTAAACACCTAAATAAGGTATAAAGACTAAAAAGAGTCTTAGAAACATTAGTAAACAAATTTAAACAAAAGAAAACACAAAATGTGCTTTAAGGTCAATAAGAGCAAAATGTGCTCTAAGCTTGGGTTGAGCTTGGTTAAGACCTAATGAACTTACCAAGACCTTATTTATATACTAATGAAAATATTAAACCAATTACCAAAGAAAACCAAGCTTGAAAAACAAGTTAAAACACAAAATGTGCTTTAAGGAGTAAAGCACATTTTTGAAAAATGTCTTGTAAATGAGTTTGAGTGGTAGATGTCCATCATTACTCTTAAATATATATGTGTACTAATAATATCACATTTGGATGTCTATAAGAGGAAATCTAAAAATTTCACTTCTATGTGCCTTGTTTCATGAATAGTAATTTTTAATAAGCTATTTTGTAACATAAGTTGTATTAAGTAATTAAATGTTCAACAAAGACTAAAAAATACCCTCATATTAATTGGGGGCCAGGTTCAGGTTAAGGTTGGGGACTCACCACCCTTGTTAGATCATTAGTTAAATAAGATGACAAGTTAAATAATTTACTGTACTTTATTAGACAAAAGATCTTCAAAGCAAAACCTTCTCATTCCTCATTTCACACGGTTCCAAACCCAATCTTTCCTTCTTGAATGTGCTCTCTCACGGTAATACTCACCCCACCATTAAAACTCAGAGTGACCCCTGTGTAAAAATCTAGCTCACTTGTCCAAATAAAAAACAAACACCACCAATCTCTTCCTCTCATCAAGCTCTTCATTCCTATCTTCTCAAAACTTCAAGAGCCCCATTTCAGTGCCTTGGAGTTCCACCATTGAAGGAGCTTGAGCTTGTATTTCTACATATTATTACTCTCCTTTGCTTCTAGGTAAGGAATCTCAAATAAAAACTTCATCTCCTTCATGTTTTTGTTGTGACCGAAAATACCCATTGAAGGTGCTCTTTGTATGGCTTTGTTTTAGCTTCATTCCAACCGTTCAAGGACTAGGTGGAGTCCTCTCTTCATAGATATTCAAACCCTCTTCAAAGACCAAGGTAAAACAACTACATTAATGTTTTTGAAACAATGTAAAATTAGGGTTTACAATGAGTTTGAGCTTGGAGCTTGTATACTCATTTCAATGCTTGTATATTGTTTAGAACTTGACAAGGAATCAAATACCTTACCGGTTTTATAAGGAAACAAGAAAGAAGTTGTTTGGAAAAGAGGTAAATATACTAACCTAATGTTGTTTTAATGCCTTAGGAGAAATGAGCTTATAATGCTTGTTAAAACTACCTAAAGAGCAAAAGGTGAATGACCTAGTAAATGTTCTCAAGGAGACTAGTAAAAGAACATATGTCTTGTTGTATGTATTTGCAGGTCAAAGGCATATGTATTGTGGAAATTCAGTGTTTATGATTTAAGCACTTTAAGGGCCTAAGAGCCATGCATTTTAAGGGCCTAAGTGCCATGCAATTTAAAGTTATGCATTATATTTTAATGTAGTGAGATTTGAGTGAAATTTTGTGTATGAGAGTGTTCTTGGTGTTCTTAGTGTTCTTGGGTGTTTAATGGTGAAAACAATGTGTTTTGGTGTAACATAATGCTAGGAGAACCTATGTCGAAATTTAGGAAATGCATAAGGAGTTCAAGATGTTTTAAAGGAATTTTGATGAGCTAGGAAGTGTTCTAGAGTGTAATAAGGACTTAGTCATTATCTTGAGGTTTTAGTATGTACCAAAGTCATTTTGGACTTAGGTAAGGGCTTAGGCAAACTTTGGTAAAATAAGGAGAAAGTGTAAGCTTAGAAAAAGGGATTTCAAGGATGACATAAGGAGTTTTAGTTTGTAAGAAATGGTGTTTAAGTAATGATCTTGTGTGGAAGATATGTCTTGGTATAATAGTTTGAATAGGCATGAAACATCACCTAGGAACCTAGGGAGTAAATACTATAAGTGTTGGAGGCTTTGGTGAAATTTGGCTAAGTGTTTGAAGACTTGGAAATTGAGCATTTTGCCTTGTCCGAACTTCTGTCCGGACATGGAAGTTCGGACAGGCTCTGTTGGGTAAAAGGATTCTCACTCGCGAACAGTGTCCGAACTTGGGAAGTCCGGACACTAGTTCGGACATACCCATTCTTCCTTAGGATTATCCTCGAACTGTGTCCGAACTTGGGAAGTCCGGACACATGTTCGGACGCATGGATTTCTGTCTAGAATTTTTCTCGACTCACGTCCGAACTTCCGAAGTCCGGACATAAGTTCGGACGTGTGTCTGTTTTCTGTCTAAAGTCACGGCTTGCGTCCGAACTTGGAGGTTCGGACACAAGTTCGGACGGGCCACTGTATGGACCAAAAATGTTGTTTTAAGATGGGAAATGTTATCTAAAAATGGTAATAAGTTAGAAATGATATTATAAGGTTATATAAGACATGTTAGGAGTGTTATAATGGTAATTAAAATGGTGAAGAGTTATAACAAGTGTGAAAATAAAATAAAATGGATATGTTAAGTAACAAGTTAACAATGGACTAGTGCGTTAATTAACCGACGTTACTAATGTGTTTAGGATTCTCTCAAGGTGGAAACGAATCGAGGCAAGGACCAAGGTATGGTTTTCTTGCAGTCTGTTGCCTACCGGTTTACACCGGCTTGTGTGTTGTTTGTTTTTCTGTGTGTTTATGACTTTGTAAGATTAACCCATGTAAAGAGTTTACAGTTGTTAAATATTATTATGTTGATAAGTATGACTCTCTCTTCCCTTGTGCGTGTCTAACAAGACTTGACCTATTACTGTGATTTGTGTATTGAGTTCAATAATGAACTGCTGACAAGTGCTAACGGGGGAAGTGAGGAGTCCGGTCTGTTCCGGCCATGCATGTGAGTATGGGAGTCGATGTCATAACCGGTTCGATTCTCTTTGTATGTTATGGTTGTTTTCCAATTTGGTTTCCAACCTTCCCTTTAGCTTAACCAAGGCTATTTTACTGACTCACGTCGGGCCACAGGGGCATACTATGTGTTATTTCGGTGGGCTTGGATCACTATATCCGAGGCACCTTGTGTAAGTTAACCGTTCAATCTAACAGGACGGTAACGAGTTATGTAACGAGCTTAGCATGAGCATGGCAACATTCTCTAGGCTCTCAATGGGGACTAACTGTGTTGGTTCTCTTCCTAAAAGGAATTGTTCTTGTGTGATGTGTGTGATGTTGTGTACAATACCCATGTTATAATATATATGTGTAAGTTGTGTTTTTTAAAATGAATGCCATGTCATCATGACAAATAGTTTGCGCGCATCCCGGTAGCCGATGGGCTGCGCGTTAACCATGCCAGCCAAGGGTTGCTGACCCCCCCTCGGGGGATCCATATTTCTTTTACTGCAGGATGAGGATCGAAGAAGCGGAGTGGCTCTAGATCCTAGGATGCAGTTTACTTTGAGTACTTTTGGATGTTGGCCCGGGATGCGCCTGTGCTCCCGTGGCGTGATATATATTTGGTTATGACGGTTTACAGTGATGGTTAACAGTGATGTTTTACAGTGAAGGATATATGTAAACACTCGGTATTTTGTTAATGTATATATATGGTTATTAGTTCTATGCTCGGGAGTCTGATCATCAGACCGGTACACTTGTATTTATTCAGCCTTGTTAACCACGTGGGTGGTTGACGGCGTTGTAGCACCATTCGTTTAGTTACTGTTTAGTTGTTTAAATTCCGCTGCGATTTCAAGTAATGTGATGTGCGTAGTAGGGGTGTTACAAAAAGTGGTATCAGAGCGAAGTATCGCTCTGATGACTAGAATACCGAGCTTAGGGATATACCGAGTTAGGAAACCTAACTACAGTTACTTCAGTGAACATTATGGAAAGGTTAACCACTAACTAAGTGTGGAGACACCTTATTGTCGGGAAGCGTTACAACCGTTGGACCGATAAGTGTGCAAGCATATTGCTAATGAATATTCATGTGAATTCAGATGGCAGGTAGACCGCGAGGTAGAGGCCGCGGAAGCGGTACTGGTGATATGGGTGACCAGGGCGAGAACACTACGGCTCAGGTTATGGCTGAGGCAGTAGCAGCCGCCGTAGCCCAAATGGTACCCCAGCTTGTAGCTGCGATTCAGCAGGGGCAGACGCCCGGAGTTCAACTACCACCACCGCCACCGCCACGAGAGACCAACTGGGTCAAGGCGTTGGCTGATTTGAGGCCACCCTCATTCAGTAGGGAGACCAATCCCCGTAAGCTTGAGGCGTACATCTCCGAAATGGAGACCGCCTTCGAAACCTTAGCAGTACCTGAGCAGGTCAAGGTTCGACTTGCTGCATATTACTTGAAGGGCTCGGCACAGAGCTGGTGGAAGCTAGTGCGAGAGGGCAGAGTTGCTGACCCGACTTTTCTGTGGAGGGAGTACACGGCTCTGCTGCGAGCCAAGTACTACCCAATACATGTGCAAGAGGCCAAGCGCCTGGAGCTGGACAGTTTGAGGCAAGGGGATAAGATGACGGTAGATGAGTACTACTCAGCCTTCATCGGACTTATCCACCTGCTACCGGATCTGGGTTACTCAGACCGGATCCTTGTGAACCGTTTCTACAACGGACTGAACTATCGCCTACGCTATGGCATGGGGCCTACTGGATATACCACTTTGCAGGAGTGCTATCATGCCGCTGCAATTGTGGAGATCACCGTCCGTCTGAGGGACGAGGAGAGTGCGCTCAAGCGCAAGGCTATGAATGAGGGCCAAGGCACGCAAGGGCAGTGGGGAGGAAAGAAGAAGAAGTCATACCCCTAGTCCCAGAAAGGACAGCAACAGGGTGGCAAGTGCCAGACCCAGACCACCACTGCTGAGGAGCCTCTGCAGCTCACCTATGCGTATGCGGCCAAGCCCCTACGTTCTTACCCACCTAAGGGTAATTATCTAATCCTGTGTGATAAGTTGAAGTGTATGTTGATAAGTTTTGAGACAAGTATTGATTGTGTGTTGTGATAGCAGCTAGCACGGGCTCTGGACCAGGGCGCCACTATTACTGCAAGTGGTGCAACGGAGACCACCCCGGAAAGGACTGCAAGGGTAATGATGTGCAGTGCCGATATTGTAAGAAGATGGGTCACCGCGATTACGAATGCTGGCAGAACCCAAACAGTAGGAACTATAGGCCCAAGGGGCAATGGAAGGGTAAGGCCACTGCGACCACCGATGGCCAGAAGACGGCGAATCAACCACCCCCAGATCAGAGGTACACAGATGCCCAGAAGGGAAAGGGGTCGGTGTCCAACAAGGCCACCCTGAATGTGGTGGACCGGTCTGAGGCGCCAGGGCCCTCTTCTAGACAAGGTACCGCCTAAACTGTTGAATGTAATAAGTGTTTGCATACCACATTCCATGCATGTGTGTTAATGAGTTTAAGTAAACAACCATGTGAGTAAGTGATTAAAGTATAGTGTGAAAGACACCTAATTAGAGTACTCTAAACTTAAAGGAACCTTCAATATATGTTATCCAATCCCACCCACACCAAACCCTGAAGAAACCACCATCAACATCACCGACTTTCAAATGGAGCAATGTCAGGTTATCCAGCCAGGTATGATACTTTTAAATGGGTACCTGACACTGGAGGCACAAATCCATATCATCAGACGATGCGACGAACTTGGAGCAAAACCAGGAGGTTTCTACACACCCGAATACCCGAACGGATCAAGAATGCAATTGAAGATGATGTGCATGGGTAAGGACTGGAACCCTTACACCAAGACATATAAAGAAGTGCGAGCTGAAGATGGAGCAACGGTACCAAGTATACCTGAGGAGTTCCTTCCGGTTGTTAACCACGCCGTGGGAATTGCTCAACAAGTTGAAACGGATTCAATTCCAAGTGTGAAAGCAAATTTGTGTATTGTGAACTTCTACCAGAAAGGTGGACGGCTAGGTTTACACCAAGACAAGGACGAGTCACCCGAGTCTCTAAGTAAGGGAGTACCCGTGGTGTCTTGGTCCATTGGTGATACCGCAGTGTTTGTGTATGGTGAGCAGAAGCGTGCTGATCTCGCAAAGAAGCTACTGTTGAAATCGGGAGATGTGTTAATCATGGGTGGGCAGTCAAGGATGCTATACCATGGCATCAGAAAGATCAAACTGAATACCGCACCGTCGGCAGTGATCAATGCCACACACATGAAACCCGGACGTTTGAATTTGACCTTTAGACAGTTTTAAGCCTTGTATAATTATGTTGTGATAGAAACCAGTGTATGTTAAGGATGTTGTAAGTGTTAATCATGGCGACAGTATAAGCCAATGAATGTTGTAAAAAGAGTGTGTTAATGAATAAAGTGGAGTTGTTTGAAGCATATAAACCGTGTTGTTACCCAGTACTTACTGGTTTGACAATGAATTAGGCTGTGCACTCGGAACGGGAGGTACACTGAGTGTCTGCAATGAGGCAGAAGCCGGCAAGAGCGGCACAATCCTCACCGGTACCTTTCCAGTCAATGGCGTGGACGCTTCGATCTTGTTCGACTCCGGAGCCTCACACACATTTATTTCGCTATCTTTTGCGAAGAGGCTGGGGTTAGATGGTGATGAGATGCCAGACTTCTTGGTCACTCTCCCATCGAAAGAGCGGATCAGATGTACCCGCTACCACCGAGGTGTCGTTGTACGAATCAGAGATGAAGAGTTTTCGATCGACTTGATAGAGTTCGACGGACTTGGTTTTGATGTGATTGTCGGGATGAACTGGTTGGAGCGGTACAAGGGCAGAATCCTGTGTGCCGAGCATCGAATGCTTCTTCGGAGTCCGTCTGGGGTTACCATATCTTACCGCCAGAGGCCCAGGGAGCCTTCGACTCAGATCATCACCGCCATGGCTATGTGTCGTGAACTACGACGAGGGAGTGATGTACACCTCTGCTATGTCCAGGACATAGAGAGAGACCCAGAGTTTAGTTCTGATGTGCCGGTAGTGTCGGAGTTTCCTGATGTATTTCCTAAGGAACTGCCGGGCATGCCGCCAGCACGAGAGGTTGAGTTTGAGATTGACTTAGTTCCGGGCACCGGACCCATTGCGAAAGCACCTTATCGTATGGCTCCAGCAGAGATGACAGAGCTCAAGGAGCAGTTGAGAGACCTACTCGACAAGGGCTTTATCCGCCCTAGTGTTTCACCATGGGGAGCGCCGGTCCTCTTCGTGAAGAAGAAGGACGGTAGCCTCCGCCTGTGTATTGACTATCGGGAGCTGAATGCAGTTACGGTGAAGAACCGTTACCCTTTACCACGCATCGACGATCTATTTGATCAGCTGAGGGGAGCATCAGTATTCTCCAAGATAGACCTACGTTCCGGATACCATCAGATTGCCATCCATGACAGTGATATCGAAAAGACAGCATTCAGAACTAAGTATGGGCATTATAAGTTCACAGTTATGCCGTTTGGCTTATCAAATGCACCAGCTAAGTTCATGGACTTAATGAACCGTTTGTTCCAAGATCAGTTGGACAAATCAGTGGTAGTCTTCATCGATGACATACTTGTGTATTCGAAATCGAGAGGTGAGCATGAAAGCCACCTGAGAGATGTGTTGCAAACATTGAGGAAGAATCAGCTGTATGCTAAATTTTCTAAATGTGAGTTTTGGTTGAACCAAGTATCCTTTCTAGGTCATGTGATTTCTGAGGCCGGGATCGCTGTTGATCCGGCAAAGATTGATGTTGTGCGCACCTGGCCTAGGCCGAAGATAGTTACCGACATCAGGAGCTTCCTCGGTCTGGCAGGTTATTATAGGAGGTTTGTGAAGGACTTCTCCAGTGTCTCGAAGCCGATGACTTCCTTGATGAAAAAGGATGCACCATTCGAGTGGACAGTCGACTGTGAGAGTTCTTTCACGAGTCTCAAGGATGCTCTGACATCTGCACCAGTTCTGACACTACCAGACGGTCCGGATGGTTTTGAGGTCTATTGCGACGCATCAGGCAGGGGTATGGGTTTTGTGTTGATGCAACACGGGAAGGTCATAGCTTACGCCTCCCGACAGCTGAAGAAGCATGAAGAGAACTACCCTACCCACGACTTAGAGTTGGGGGCCATTGTCTTCGCACTGAAGATATGGCGACATCACTTGTATGGGGTAAGTGTGACGATCTATTCTGACCATAAAAGTTTAAAGTACTTGTTCACTCAGAAGGAGTTGAACATGAGACAAAGAAGGTGGGTTGAATTTCTGAATGACTACGATATTAATCTGCAATATAAGGAGGGTAAGGCAAATGTAGTAGCTGACGCATTGAGTCACCGAGCACACTCTCTCCATTCGCTAGTCTCTCATACTGGCTTGGTTGAAGAGGTGCGGAGTGCTCAGATGACGGATCAGTACATGATGGAGATTAGACAGAAGCTTATTGATGGCACATTCGAGGGTCAGAAGTACGACTTCAGACTCCACGATGATGACCTGATTAGGCTTAATGGCCGACTGTGTATACCTAGGAGTGGCGCTGAGTTGAAGGAGCGCATATTGAGTGAATCCCATTGTTCTACTACTTCGATTCACCCCGGAGCTTCAAAGATGTATAAAGGTATGAAAAGATATTTTTGGTGGACTGGAATGAAAAAAGATGTAAATGACTATGTGTTGAGGTGTCTCACTTGTCAGAAGGTCAAGTTTGAGCACCGACGGCCTGGTGGTATGGTGCAGCCAATGCCAGTGCCTGAGTGGAAGTTCCATGACATATCTATGGACTTCGTAGTAGGGCTTCCGCCTACAAAAGGAGGTCTGAATATTGGGTTGTTGTTGACCGACTGACCAAGGTGGCCCGATTCATTCCGATGAAGGACACCTGGAAAGTGGCAAAACTGGCAGAACTCTTTGATAAAGAAATTGTAAGACATCATGGTGTACCAAAGATGATTGTATCTGACAGAGATACCAGATTCTTATCCAGATATTGGAAGTCTACACGAGAAGCATTGGGTACCGAACTGAAATTGAGTACAGCGTTTCACCCATAGACCGATGGTCAGAGTGAGCGCACCATTCAGACACTTGAGGATATGCTACGTGCATGTGCACTTGACTTTCAGACCAGCTGGATTGACAAGTTACATCTGATCGAGTTTAGCTACAATAACAGTTACCATGCTTCGATCAAGATGTCTCCCTTCCAGGCCTTGTACGGTAGACCATGCCGCACGCAATTATGCTGGGATGAGTCGAGTGGTCATTATAGGACCAGAGTATCTTGAGCAAGTTCAGGCAGAAGTTCGCCAGATCCGGGCTAACATGAAGGCAGCTCAGGATAGACAGAAGTCGTACGCAGATGTGCGCCGACGCGACCTGGAGTTCACTGTGGGCGATCAGGTATTTTTGAGAGTATCCCCCATGAAGGGAGTGTTTCGTTTTGGCCAGAAAGGCAAGTTGAGCCCGAATATGTGGGGCTGTTATACCCAAAATTTTGACCCCCTGGTTAAGGTCTACGAGGTTGTGAGAGCCATCTCCATCAAACAGTAAGAGACTCCGGCCCGATCGGCGTGTTCCAGGGCCTGAGGAGCAGTTTCGTCATTGTCAGGGGCGTTTTCGTAATTTTTAAGGCTTCTGAGTTCTCCTATAGGCTTTCTCTCTCCTCCAAAGGGTGCCCAAATCAGCTCGAAATGCTTTGATATTTTAACCCATGATAGAGGATGACATTTTAAGCATAATGGCGTTGGAATTTTGATTTTTCGAATTTCCAATAATTTTCTAGTAATTTCTGACTGAATCTGACGAGAAATTCAATTTAAAAATGCTCCAGCATTTAAAAAATTCGTTTCCACCTCAGAAAATTCATAATATCCATTCTTGACATGTGGTTAAAATTTCATAGCAAAATTCCTTTGGGAAGTTACTTAGTTAAAATATCGAAAAATCTTACTTTTACTAGATTCTCTTTATCTTTAAGAAAGTCTATATAAGGGGATAGGTTTTTGGATAAAATCAGAACCTCACATACTCAAGAACCCTAGAGAGTCAGAAAAGGCAGCCTCCTCTCTCTCTCTCACGTTTTCCAACACCCGGCCACCCAAATCATACTGAAAATCCCCCGAAATCACCATCTAAACACGTTTTCCAATCCCCAAAGCACCAATAATCATCAAAACCTCACAAAAACACCTCTAAAACGTGAAGAACAGCAAGAACAACCAACAACCAGAAGCTTGGTTCGAATCCTTTCGGGTCTACCATCAACGGAGCACTCGACGAATCCCGGTGTGAAGAAACGTTGTGAATCCGAAGGTAAAACAGGTAGAAACTCACTTCCCTAATTCTCCACGGTATTATCTGTCTTGCCTCGAAATTTGGCTCAAACTAACCTTCGTGGCTTCTGTATTGTTTGTTTAAGCCTCTGTCAGATAACTTGTTTGCTAAGTTTCGTGCTTAATTCGAATTCAAATTGAAAACTTTCAATCACTAACGTCTTGTACATCTTTCAGGCTACACACCCATAAAATTTGAGCTCAAAACACCCTCGGGAACCTTCTGAAAACCCCTGTCCGTGGGTGGTCCGTGACCTCGGACCTATGGTCCGGGACCTCGGACGCGTTGTCCGAGACCACGGACACCCACGGACGGCGGCGGGATTTTAAAAATTCAAAATTTAGGTTTTTCTAATGATGTCCGGGCCCACGGACAGCCTGTCCGTGGCCCCGGACTTTGCAAATTTTTGTTTTCCTTTAATTTCGACTTTTCTGATATTTAGGTTAACTGGGGTCCGTGGTCTCGGACATTGGTCCGTGGCTACGGACGTAAGCAAAATTTGACCTAATTCTGCCTCCGAAACCCTAGTTTAGGTATTTTTTCACTTTATTTTCTGTCAAAAAATGCTAAAAACACAAAAAAAACAGAAGCTCGCGCACTTAGGTTAAAACGACTCGTAATAAGCCGTAATAAACTAAGTAGAGGAAAAACGACTAGGAAGGGTAATGAAAGTAATTGAACCCTAATTAAGTCGAATATCAAGCCCCCGAACCCGAACTCTCCTTTCCTAATTTGATCTAGGTTAAAATTAGGTGGCGACTCATAATAGGTTCCAGTGAGCTAGCTTAGGTTTTAATAATTATTGTTATATGACATAGTTATTAATCTTAGGCTATAAGTGGACCTAAAACCCATAGATCCAATCAACTTTAATTCAACATAGGATAGGGTTTAAAATCGAGGCTCACAGACTGGCGACTCTGCTGGGGACATACTTCTTAATTTTAACTTGTTTTAATTTTAAGAAAGAGGGCTTAACTCGAAAATGTTTATTTATGGCTTTATTACTCTGTTTGTTTACTTTCGTGCGCACTTTAATTTTCCGCACCTTGGCATCATATGAGAGCGAGGGTCCACACAAACCAATTTCACCCCGGGACCCGTTTGAGGGTCCCCTGTCAGGGACTCACACCTTTTAGGTGATGTGAATAAGCGGGGGAAAAGAGGAGGGTGTCGTCTAACCACACCCCCTTAATACCTGGGCTTTAGCCCCAAGCGTTTTCCTGGTAGTGCCCTTACCTAGCCCTTTGTTTGGTCAGTCAAAGACCCGACCGTAGACGCACACCTTCAGGTGATGTGAAAAGAGTGGGGAAGCCCAAAGAGAATAGCGTGCAAGCCCTATTCCTTTGTGGTGACCTGGGCCCACGCCCCAAGCACCTCTCCGGATTGATCCATACCCAGTTTGATTTAAACGTCTAGTGAGGACATGTTGAATTTGTGTGGGCCTTGTTTGCTTGTGTGATCGGCCCACTACCCAGCCTAGAGATTGATAGGAACTTCCCCTACATCGACCTAGCCCAACACGAATTGGCAGCTCTATTTGTTTGCGGCCCAGAGGCCCTGTTTGGTTTAACATGTGAGTTGTTCGGGCTTCGGCTCAAAAGCCTAGACTAAGGTGATTTCTCTTCCGGCCCAATTTGAATTATCCAATTAGTCCTAGGCCCATAAAAAAGAGATCCACCTGAACTTGAGATAACTCACAAGTCCTGAAAATAAAACCTTTTTCGGTTTAGCAACCATCTTCTCTGGCCCGAAGAAAGTTAGGCCCATTTATGATTTAGGGACCATTCCAGCTCATGTGCTTTACTTTATGCCCAAACACATTCCGGCCCAAGGGCTCATTCTGGTCTAGGTAGACTTCTTATCATGACCCTAACCCAAAATCCTAGATCTAGGTGTCATCTTTTAGGCCCAACCAAAATCACTCGGCCCAAATTCCAGTTCACATATAGAACAATCATTCTGGCCCAGTACCACACTCATAACTCATTCCGTTCGAGCCCATAGACCAATTCATAGTTTTGGCCCATGAGCTTCGGTTCATAAAACATTTGGATCCAGGATAGTTTGCATAACTCATTCATTCCAGTTTCCGGCTTCAAAGCCCAACAAGAGCATCAAACAAATCTAGACTTCAAGGCTTATCCTTCGGCCCAACGGCCCATTCGCGGTCCATGTGATTTCTTTCAGCTTGTTTGCTCAATTCCTGGATTCAGACCTACATGTCCGTTCTAGTCTAGGAATCACTCTAGTCTATGCACTTCACTCCCAGTTTGGCGAAGACTCAGGCCCAATTGCTTCCTACATAACCCATAGGTATTCCTAGTTCGGACATCTTACAGGGCCTACTCGAAGTTTGGAAGGAAGACGATCACAGTCATCTTAGCGACATCCCAGCGGTCAAGAGCTCGAGTCTTCAGCATGCCGACTTCAGACGGTTCAGCAGGATTTCGATTCAATAGAAATTTTAGGGTTCCTATGCATTCTACTGCATAACCTGCCATAACACTCATCTTTCAAATGCACCTCTCATGTTTTTCAAAGAATGATCATTTTCAAACCACTAATAAGAAGCATCGATTTTGTTGAATCATCTTCTTCCTCATGTTCACAAATGAATGACTTTTTCAAGTCTAAATGATAACACAAAAAAAAGGGTTTTGTTTCACACAAGTTTCTTTTGAGAAAATGGTTCATGAATTAATTATTTCCCGACAATGGAACACAAAGACTTGTATTTTGTTTCTGAAGTTTTGAGCATGCCTTACCAAACCCCACATCTTATCCCAAAACATCCAAATAACCCCCAAAGCGGTTCCAAATCCATATCTTTTAAATTGTCGTCACTAACCCCAAATCGATACTGGGGGCAATCTGAGTTTAGGTTCGTCATCTTTCATCTTTCGTTTAAGCGTGTGAACTAGTCTCTGAGTGAAATTCACGAGAGTGTCTTGAGCGGAAAAACCATGAGCAAACGAGCGTGTCATTTTTACACGACTCCGGTGAGACCACATCCAAAGGTGAGGTAAACGGCATAACTCCGACCGAAGGAGATAATTTGTAAATTTACGCTTAGACCTGTGAAAAGTAACAAAGAACGGATATACAACTATCAGGAATGACGAAGCACCTAGGTACAGCACCACATGGCCAAAAGCTTGCAAACCCTGTCATTAAACCCTAGGCACCCCCGCTGAGCCTTTCATATATCCCTTTTCGATATTATGAACTCCACAAAATAACCCAGCCAATGATGAATGTCCGACCCGGTGACCAAAGGAGGCGAGGAGCCCGACTCTCAGATAACATTCTCATCAGTCCAAAGAAGCAATGCCGCTATCAGCATGACAAAGCGATCCGCAAATGGTCCCAGAGTGACACAGGATCAAAAGAGCTCACATCAAAACAGCTCTCGAAGCCCAAAACCGGGAAACACAAGAACCCCGAAGGCAAAGCCAAGAAAGGATAAAACAAAAGGCAAACCCGAAGTGCCTCGAGAAAATCCAAATGACGAAAAGAGAAATGGTGCAAAGGACAACTTCAAAAGTCCAGGTCCAGAAGCTCGAAAACAACGTCAACATGAAGCAGCCAGACGACTTCAAGACAAGGAAGATGAATCCGAGAGAAGACGCAAGTTGCAGCTTTGGTCACCCATTTAAGCTCCACATACCTCAAATATCCCTCCATGATCCCGTTGTCTTTCATCACACCCCATGGCCACGTTATAAGCCTCAAAGACTTCCGACTTGGTAGTTGTGTATCCAATCACGTGAAAGTAACTGATCGAATGCGTAAATTCATCAAATATCAAATTCAATGGTCTACAAGTTGTGACCGTAAGTGAGAAACGAGTGTAAACACCAAACACGTCGAGTGTAGGTTAGGAAGCACCAAATCAGAACATAAGCCTTGACCCTGTGAGGACGAGACTCGTTCGCACGTTTGATCAAAGAAAATACTGGGGGCAATCGATCGGAATGATCGATTGCCATGAACTCTAGCTCAGATTGTCTTAAGGGAAAAATACTGGGGGCAATTGTTGGTTCCAACAATTGCTATGACAACACCAATTGGAACCCAAAGCTCAAACATCACCACCATCATCCCACCACAGGCCCACATAAGCCCTTACCTTCACTTCATGCACTCCACAGGCCCACATAAGCCCTTACCTTCACTTCATGCACTCCACAGGCCCACATAAGCCCTTACCTTCACATCATACACCATACCCCACCGGCGGCATGTTCATCTCGTAGGAGATAAATTACAAGTCCGAAGTCTATAGTTAGGAAATGATAATTTCACTTTCCTTTTCACTAAACAGAATTTTCATCAAACACTGCCACGTTTGACACCTCTTTCAACAATTTCTTGTCTTGAACAACTTTCCTTCAAACACTTCGGTTTCATAAACCTCATCATGGCCACATTTGGCACACTTTCTAGCAATGTCTTGCTTTGGACAATTTTTGATCCTTAACATTGCCATGTTTGGCACATTTTCCATCGATTTCTTGTTTTGGACAAGTTTTCCTACATACACTTTGATTGTATTTTGACATGCACATCATCATTGCCACGTTTGGCACTTTCATAATCAGCTTTCATCATGACCATTTGCATAAAGTTTACCTTGCATCCGTCCGTATGAAACTCCTCATCATAGACCAGAGATACAGATTCTCGCCCCGAAGATACAGATTCTTCGCCCCGAAGATACAGATTCTTCACCCCGAAGATACAGATTCTTCAGAGATACAGATTCTCGCCCCGAAGAACAGATTCTTCAGAGATACAGATTCTCACCCCGAAGATACAGATTCTTCAGAGATACAGATTCTCCCCGAAGATACAGATTCTTCAGAGATACAGATTCTCGCCCCGAAGATACAGATTCTTCAGAGATACAGATTCTCGCCCCGAAGATGCAGATTCTTAGAGATACAGATTCTCACCCCGTAGATACAGACTCTTCAAATTCTCACCAGAGTAGCAGAACTCACCCGAGTAGAAGAGCTCAATCCTATAGGCTCGTCATAAGACCTAGACCATCCTTTAGGCTCGTCATAAGACCTAGATCCATCCCTTAGGCTCGTCATAAGACCTAGAACCATCCTTTAGGCTCGTCATAAGACCTAGTTGCATTCCCTTAGGCTCGTAGTAAGACCTAGCATTACCTTTTAGCTTACCCACTCTCATTAAACCATTGCATTCATCTATTCATATGGGCTCGTCATAAGACCTAGCTGCATTACCCAGGCGCGTCACAAGACCTAGCGACAGAAAGTTGGCGAGGTGATGGCAATAAATCCTCCTTTTGCGATGTCAACTTATTTTTTTGGGATCAACGAATGGTGGGCAAAGGCATAAGTCCCCAGGGTTTTTACCAGGAGTTATCCCTGCACACCGGCTTGGGGGGCGATGGCAATAAGTCCACATTGGGTCCAGCAGGAGCATCGGCACGGGTTTCAGTCCCCCAGAAGCATCGAGCATCATCAGCATCATCAGCATCATCAGCATCATCAGCATCATCAACACCATCGGCATTATCACCAGCATCAGCATCATTTGCATCATTAGCATTTCAGCATTCTTGCATTGCATCCAGTTTTCACATTCTAGGTAGTCAACGCCTTAGAATAACTTGACATCATTTTCATCACTTTAGGTGGTCAGCGCCTTAGAATAGCTCGACAACAATCATCATTTCAGGTAGTCAACGCCTTAGAATAGCTTGACATCTTTCATCACTTTAGGTAGTCAGCGCCTTAGAATAGCTCGACAGCATATCATCATTTTAGGTAGTCAACGCCTTAGAATAGTTTGACATCGTATCATCTTATAGGTAGTCGGCACCTTAGAATAGTCTGACATTACCTCATTATTACCTTTAGGTAGTCAGGCCTTAGAAAAGCTCGACAATGCTTTGTAGCTTAGGTAGTCAGCGCCTCCGAATGCTGGGCATCGTTAACCCGGTTTCACACAACGTGGAGGATTCTGTGGAGTCCAAAATTTTGGGGCACCACTCAAGCATCAACCAGACTTTTCACATTCGTTACAAAGTCCAGTTGACGGGGGGCAATCTGTTATACCCAAAATTTTGACCCCCTGGTTAAGGTCTACGAGGTTGTGAGAGCCATCTCCATCAAACAGTAAGAGACTCCGGCCGATCGGCGTGTTCCAGGGCCTGAGGAGCAGTTTCGTCATTGTCAGGGGCGTTTTCGTAATTTTTAAGGCTTCTGAGTTCTCCTATAGGCTTTCTCTCCTCCAAAGGGTGCCCAAATCAGCTCGAAATGCTTTGATATTTAACCCATGATAGAGGATGACATTTTAAGCATAATGGCGTTGGAATTTTGATTTTTCGAATTTCCAATAATTTTCTAGTAATTTCTGACTGAATCTGACAAGAAATTCAATTTAAAAATGCTCCAGCATTTAAAAAATTCGTTTCCACCTCAGAAAATTCATAATATCCATTCTTGACATGTGGTTAAAATTTCATAGCAAAATTCTTTGGGAAGTTACTTTAAAATATCGAAAAATATGAAAAATCTACTTTACTAGATTTCTTTACTTTAAGAAGTCTATATAAGGGATAGGTTTTTGGATAAAATCAGAACCTCACATACTCAAGAACCCTAGAGAGTCAGAGAAAAGGCAGCTCCTCTCTCTCTCTCACGTTTTCCAACACCCGGCCACCCAAATCATACTGAAAATCCCCCGAAATCACCATCTAAACACGTTTTCCAATCCCCAAAGCACCAATAATCATCAAAACCTCACAAAAACACCTCTAAAACGTGAAGAACAGCAAGAACAACCAACAACCAGAAGCTTGGTCGAAATCCTTTCGGGTCTACCATCAACGGAGCACTCGACGAATCCCGGTGTGAAGAAACGTTGTGAATCCGAAGGTAAAACAGGTAGAAACTCACTTCCCTAATTCTCCACGGTATTATCTGTCTTGCCTCGAAATTTGAGCTCAAACTAACCTTCGTGGGCTTCTGTATTGCTGTTTTTTAAGCCTCTGTCAGATAACTTGTTTGCTAAGTTTCGTGCTTAATTCGAATTCAAATTGAAAACTTTCAATCACTAACGTCTTGTACATCTTTCAGGCTACACACCCATAAAATTTGAGCTCAAAACACCCTCGGGAACCTTCTGAAAACCCCTGTCCGTGGGTGGTCCGTGACCTCGGACCTATGGTCCGGGACCTCGGACGCGTTGTCCGAGACCACGGACACCCACGGACGGCGGCGGGATTTTAAAAATTCAAAATTTAGGTTTTTCTAATGATGTCCGGGCCCACGGACAGCCTGTCCGTGGCCCCGGACTTTGCAAATTTTGTTTTCCTTTAATTTCGACTTTTCTGTATTTAGGTTAACTGGGGTCCGTGGTCTCGGACGTTTGGTCCGTGGCTACGGACGTAAGCAAAATTTGACCTAATTCTGCCTCCGAAACCCTAGTTTAGGTAATTTTCACTTTATTTTCTGTCAAAAAATGCTAAAAAACACAAAAAAACAGAAGCTGCGCACTTAGGTTAAAACGACTCGTAATAAGCCGTAATAAACTAAGTAGAGGAAAAACGACTAGGAAGGGTAATGAAAGTAATTGAACCCTAATTAAGTCGAATATCAAGCCCCCGAACCCGAACTCTCCTTTCCTAATTTGATCTAGGTTAAAATTAGGTGGCGACTCATAATAGGTTCCAGTGAGCTAGCTTAGGTTTTAATAATTATTGTTATATGACATAGTTATTAATCTTAGGCTATAAGTGGACCTAAAACCCGATTAGATCCTAATCAACTTTATTCAACATAGGATAGGGTTTAAAATCGAGGCTCACAGACTGGCGACTCTGCTGGGGACATACTTCTTAATTTTAACTTGTTTTAATTTTAAGAAAGAGGGCTTAACTCGAAAATGTTTATTTATGGCTTTATTACTCTGTTTGTTTACTTTCGTGCGCACTTTAATTTTCCGCACCTTGGCATCATATGAGAGCGAGGGTCCACACAAACCAATTTCACCCCGGGACCCGTTTGAGGGTCCCCTGTCAGGGACTCACACCTTTTAGGTGATGTGAATAAGCGGGGGAAAAGAGGAGGGTGTCGTCTAACCACACCCCCTTAATACCTGGGCTTTAGCCCCAAGCGTTTTCCTGGTAGTGCCCTTACCTAGCCCTTTGTTTGGTCAGTCAAAGACCCGACCGTAGACGCACACCTTCAGGTGATGTGAAAAGAGTGGGGAAGCCCAAAGAGAATAGCGTGCAAGCCCTATTCCTTTGTGGTGACCTGGGCCCACGCCCCAAGCACCTCTCCGGATTGATCCATACCCAGTTTGATTTAAACGTCTAGTGAGGACATGTTGAATTTGTGTGGGCCTTGTTTGCTTGTGTGATCGGCCCACTACCCAGCCTAGAGATTGATAGGAACTTCCCCTACATCGACCTAGCCCAACACGAATTGGCAGCTCTATTTGTTTGCGGCCCAGAGGCCCTGTTTGGTTTAACATGTGAGTTGTTCGGGCTTCGGCTCAAAAGCCTAGACTAAGGTGATTTCTCTTCCGGCCCAATTTGAATTATCCAATTAGTCCTAGGCCCATAAAAAAGAGATCCACCTGAACTTGAGATAACTCACAAGTCCTGAAAATAAAACCTTTTTCGGTTTAGCAACCATCTTCTCTGGCCCGAAGAAAGTTAGGCCCATTTATGATTTAGGGACCATTCCAGCTCATGTGCTTTACTTTATGCCCAAACACATTCCGGCCCAAGGGCTCATTCTGGTCTAGGTAGACTTCTTATCATGACCCTAACCCAAAATCCTAGATCTAGGTGTCATCTTTTAGGCCCAACCAAAATCACTCGGCCCAAATTCCAGTTCACATATAGAACAATCATTCTGGCCCAGTACCACACTCATAACTCATTCCGTTCGAGCCCATAGACCAATTCATAGTTTTGGCCCATGAGCTTCGGTTCATAAAACATTTGGATCCAGGATAGTTTGCATAACTCATTCATTCCAGTTTCCGGCTTCAAAGCCCAACAAGAGCATCAAACAAATCTAGACTTCAAGGCTTATCCTTCGGCCCAACGGCCCATTCGCGGTCCATGTGATTTCTTTCAGCTTGTTTGCTCAATTCCTGGATTCAGACCTACATGTCCGTTCTAGTCTAGGAATCACTCTAGTCTATGCACTTCACTCCCAGTTTGGCGAAGACTCAGGCCCAATTGCTTCCTACATAACCCATAGGTATTCCTAGTTCGGACATCTTACAGGGCCTACTCGAAGTTTGGAAGGAAGACGATCACAGTCATCTTAGCGACATCCCAGCGGTCAAGAGCTCGAGTCTTCAGCATGCCGACTTCAGACGGTTCAGCAGGATTTCGATTCAATAGAAATTTTAGGGTTCCTATGCATTCTACTGCATAACCTGCCATAACACTCATCTTTCAAATGCACCTCTCATGTTTTTCAAAGAATGATCATTTTCAAACCACTAATAAGAAGCATCGATTTTGTTGAATCATCTTCTTCCTCATGTTCA
Organism: Limonium bicolor; assembly: GCA_023374045.1. Lineage (NCBI taxonomy): Eukaryota > Viridiplantae > Streptophyta > Magnoliopsida > Caryophyllales > Plumbaginaceae > Limonium > Limonium bicolor. Next base: position 38,154 of record JAIOTZ010000908.1, read on the forward strand.
CAAATGAATGACTTTTTCAAGTCTAAATGATAACACAAAAAAAAAGGGTTTTGTTTCACACAAGTTTCTTTTGAGAAAATGGTTCATGAATTAATTATTTCCCGACAATGGAACACAAAGACTTGTATTTTGTTTCTGAAGTTTTGAGCATGCCTTACCAAACCCCACATCTTATCCCAAAACATCCAAATAACCCCCAAAGCGGTTCCAAATCCATATCTTTTAAATTGTCGTCACTAACCCCAAATCGATACTGGGGGCAATCTGAGTTTAGGTTCGTCATCTTTCATCTTTCGTTTAAGCGTGTGAACTAGTCTCTGAGTGAAATTCACGAGAGTGTCTTGAGCGGAAAAACCATGAGCAAACGAGCGTGTCATTTTTACACGACTCCGGTGAGACCACATCCAAAGGTGAGGTAAACGGCATAACTCCGACCGAAGGAGATAATTTGTAAATTTACGCTTAGACCTGTGAAAAGTAACAAAGAACGGATATACAACTATCAGGAATGACGAAGCACCTAGGTACAGCACCACATGGCCAAAAGCTTGCAAACCCTGTCATTAAACCCTAGGCACCCCCGCTGAGCCTTTCATATATCCCTTTTCGATATTATGAACTCCACAAAATAACCCAGCCAATGATGAATGTCCGACCGACCCGGTGACCAAAGGAGGCGAGGAGCCCGACTCTCAGATAACATTCTCATCAGTCCAAAGAAGCAATGCCGCTATCAGCATGACAAAGCGATCCGCAAATGGTCCCAGAGTGACACAGGATCAAAAGAGCTCACATCAAAACAGCTCTCGAAGCCCAAAACCGGGAAACACAAGAACCCCGAAGGCAAAGCCAAGAAAGGATAAAACAAAAGGCAAACCCGAAGTGCCTCGAGAAAATCCAAATGACGAAAAGAGAAATGGTGCAAAGGACAACTTCAAAAGTCCAGGTCCAGAAGCTCGAAAACAACGTCAACATGAAGCAGCCAGACGACTTCAAGACAAGGAAGATGAATCCGAGAGAAGACGCAAGTTGCAGCTTTGGTCACCCATTTAAGCTCCACATACCTCAAATATCCCTCCATGATCCCGTTGTCTTTCATCACACCCCATGGCCACGTTATAAGCCTCAAAGACTTCCGACTTGGTAGTTGTGTATCCAATCACGTGAAAGTAACTGATCGAATGCGTAAATTCATCAAATATCAAATTCAATGGTCTACAAGTTGTGACCGTAAGTGAGAAACGAGTGTAAACACCAAACACGTCGAGTGTAGGTTAGGAAGCACCAAATCAGAACATAAGCCTTGACCCTGTGAGGACGAGACTCGTTCGCACGTTTGATCAAAGAAAATACTGGGGGCAATCGATCGGAATGATCGATTGCCATGAACTCTAGCTCAGATTGTCTTAAGGGAAAAATACTGGGGGCAATTGTTGGTTCCAACAATTGCTATGACAACACCAATTGGAACCCAAAGCTCAAACATCACCACCATCATCCCACCACAGGCCCACATAAGCCCTTACCTTCACTTCATGCACTCCACAGGCCCACATAAGCCCTTACCTTCACTTCATGCACTCCACAGGCCCACATAAGCCCTTACCTTCACATCATACACCATACCCCACCGGCGGCATGTTCATCTCGTAGGAGATAAATTACAAGTCCGAAGTCTATAGTTAGGAAATGATAATTTCACTTTCCTTTTCACTAAACAGAATTTTCATCAAACACTGCCACGTTTGACACCTCTTTCAACAATTTCTTGTCTTGAACAACTTTCCTTCAAACACTTCGGTTTCATAAACCTCATCATGGCCACATTTGGCACACTTTCTAGCAATGTCTTGCTTTGGACAATTTTTGATCCTTAACATTGCCATGTTTGGCACATTTTCCATCGATTTCTTGTTTTGGACAAGTTTTCCTACATACACTTTGATTGTATTTTGACATGCACATCATCATTGCCACGTTTGGCACTTTCATAATCAGCTTTCATCATGACCATTTGCATAAAGTTTACCTTGCATCCGTCCGTATGAAACTCCTCATCATAGACCAGAGATACAGATTCTCGCCCCGAAGAAGATACAGATTCTTCGCCCCGAAGATACAGATTCTTCACCCCGAAGATACAGATTCTTCAGAGATACAGATTCTCGCCCCGAAGAAACAGATTCTTCAGAGATACAGATTCTCACCCCGAAGATACAGATTCTTCAGAGATACAGATTCTCACCCCGAAGATACAGATTCTTCAGAGATACAGATTTCTCCCCCGAAGATACAGATTCTTCAGAGATACAGATTCTCGCCCCGAAGATGCAGATTCTTAGAGATACAGATTCTCACCCGTAGATACGACTCTTCAAATTCTCACCAGAGTAGCAGAACTCACCCGAGTAGAGAGAATCTATAGGCTCGTCATAAGACCTAGAACCATCCTTTAGGCTCGTCATAAGACCTAGATCCATCCCTTAGGCTCGTCATAAGACCTAACCATCCTTTAGGCTCGTCATAAGACCTAGTTGCATTCCCTTAGGCTCGTAGTAAGACCTAGCATTACCTTTAGCTTACCCACTCTCATTAAACATTGCATTCATCCATCATAGGCTCGTCATAAGACCTAGCTGCATTACCCAGGCGCGTCACAAGACCTAGCGACAGAAAGTTGGCGAGGTGATGGCAATAAATCCTCCTTTTGCGATGTCAACTTATTTTTTTGGGATCAACGAATGGTGGGCAAAGGCAATAAGTCCCCAGGGTTTTTACCAGGAGTTATCCCTGCACACCGGCTTGGGGGGCGATGGCAATAAGTCCACATTGGGTCCAGCCAGGAGCATCGGCACGGGTTTCAGTCCCCAGAAGCATCCGAGCATCATCAGCATCATCAGCATCATCAGCATCATCAGCATCATCAACACCATCGGCATTATCACCAGCATCAGCATCATTTGCATCATTAGCATTTCAGCATTCTTGCATTTGCATCCAGTTTTTCACATTCTAGGTAGTCAACGCCTTAGAATAACTTGACATCATTTTCATCACTTTAGGTGGTCAGCGCCTTAGAATAGCTCGACAACATATCATCATTTCAGGTAGTCAACGCCTTAGAATAGCTTGACATCATTTTCATCACTTTAGGTAGTCAGCGCCTTAGAATAGCTCGACAGCATATCATCATTTTAGGTAGTCAACGCCTTAGAATAGTTTGACATCGTATCATCCTTATAGGTAGTCGGCACCTTAGAATAGTCTGACATTACCTCATTATTACCTTTAGGTAGTCAGCGCCTTAGAAAAGCTCGACAATGCTTTGTAGCTTAGGTAGTCAGCGCCTCCGAATTGCTGGGCATCGTTAACCCGGTTTCACACAACGTGGAGGATTCGTGGAGTCCAAAATTTTGGGGCACCACTCAAGCATCAACCAGACTTTTCACATTCGTTACAAAGTCCAGTTGACGGGGGCAATCTGTTATACCCAAAATTTTGACCCCTGGTTAAGGTCTACGAGGTTGTGAGAGCCATCTCCATCAAACAGTAAGAGACTCCGGCCCGATCGGCGTTGTGTTCCAGGGCCTGAGGAGCAGTTTCGTCATTGTCGGGGCGTTTTCGTAATTTTTAAGGCTTCTGAGTTCTCCTATAGGCTTTCTCTCTCCTCCAAAGGGTGCCCAAATCAGATCAAAATGCTTTGATATTTTAACCCATGATAGAGGATGACATTTTAAGCATAATGGCGTTGGAATTTTGATTTTTTCGAATTTCCAATAATTTTCTAGTAATTTGACTGAATCTGACAAGAAATTCAATTTAAAAATGCTCCAGCATTTAAAAAATTCGTTTCCACCTCAGAAAATTCATAATATCCATTCTTGACATGTGGTTAAAATTTCATAGCAAAATTCTTTGGAAGTTACTTAGTTAAAATATCGAAAAATCTTACTTTTACTAGATTTTCTTATCTTTAAGAAAGTCTATATAAAGGGATAGGGTTTTTTGGATAAAATCAGAACCTCACATACTCAAGAACCCTAGAGAGTCAGAAAAAGGCAGCTTCCTCTCTCTCTCTCTCTCACGTTTTCCAACACCCGGCCACCCAAATCATACTGAAAATCCCCGCGAAATCACCATCTAAACACGTTTTCCAATCCCCAAAGCACCAATAATCATCAAAACCTCACAAAAAACACTCTAAAACGTGAAGAAAGCAAGAACAACCAACAACCAGAAGCTTGGTTCGAAGTCCTTTCGGGGTCTACCATCAACGGAGCACTCGACGAATCCCGGTGTGAAGAAACGTTGTGAATCCGAAGGTAAAAAGGTAGAAACTCAGCTTCCCAATCTCCACGGTATTATCTGTCTTGCCTCGAAATTTGAGCTCAAACTAA
>JAIOTZ010000909.1:0-42545 GCA_023374045.1 Limonium bicolor
AGCCCCATTTCGGTGCCATGGAGTTCCACCATTGAAGGAGCTTGAGCTTGTCTTTCCACATATTATTGATCTCCTTTGCTTCTAGGTAAGGAATCTCAAAGAAAATCAAGTTTCCTCCATGTTTTGGTGTGTGACCGAAAATACTCATTGATGGAGCTCTTTGTGTGACTTTGTTCTAGCTTCATTTCCAATCTCTTATGGACTAGGTGGAGTCCTCTCTTCATAGATATCAAACTCCCTTCAAAGACCAAGGTAAAACAACTACATTAATGTTTTTGAAATAATGTAAACCTAGGGTTTACAATGAGATGAAGCATAAAGCTTATATACTCATTTCAATGTTGGTATATTGTTTAGTAGTTTGACAAGGAATGAAATGCCTTACCGGTTTAAGAGGAAACAAGAAAGAAGTTGTATGGAAAAGAGGTAAACATACTATCTCAATGTGGTTTAATGCCTTAGGAGAAATAAGCTTATAATGCTTGCTAAAACTACCTAAAGAGCAAATGGTGAATGACTTAGTAAGGTGTTCTCAAGGAGACTAGTAAAGGAACATATGTCTTGGTGTGTGTAATTGCAGGTCAAAGGCTTAGTATTGTGGGGAAATTCAGTGTATAAGGTTTATGCAATTAAGGGCCTAAGAGCCATGTTATTTAAGGGCCTAAGTGCCAAGCAATTTAAGCTTATGCACTATATTGTGATGTAGTGCTAAATGTGTGAAGTTTGTGTATAAATGTGTTTTGATGGATTTTAGTTGTTCTTGAATGAAATAAGGTAAAACCTAAGTGTTTGGATGTGAGTAAATACAAGAGAAGCTATGGCCAAATTTGGGAAAATGTGTAGGAAGTTCTAAGTGTTTTTAATGGTCTTGGTGAACTAGGAAGTGTTAAAGGTGAATAAATGGTTTTACTTGGGAAGGAAACATGTATTAAGGTGATTTAGAGTGATGCAAGGATTTAGGTATTATCTTGGAAGTTCTAGGAATACAAGGTGTGTTTTTTGAATGTATTTAAGTCTTGGAGAAGTTTCGTTTAAGGTTTAGGTAATGTTGGTATCCAAGGAATGAATGATGTTTAGGTAAGGTTTTGAGAAAGAAATTCAAGAAGTTGTGAAAAGAGGATTTGGTTAGTAAGAGGAGATGCTTGGGAGATGATGTTATGAAGGTGAGGAAGCATTTTAGTGTAGGGGTCATTTAAGGTGAAACACCACTTGGGAAACAAAAAGGAAATGTTACAAGTGTTAAGAGATTTGATAAGAAGATTGAGTACAAGTTGACAATGTTTTAAGGTGAATCAAAGTGATATTCTAGCATTAGAATATGCCTAAGTTCATGTATGAAGCTTGGTGGTGTCAATGGATGAAGAGAATAGATGAAACAAAGCTTGGAAAGTGAAGTTCTAGGCTGTCCGAACTACCGTCCGAATGTGGACGTTCGGACGTGCCTGTGTGCGCGTGAATATTCTGATCTTCGAACAGCGTCCGAACTACCGTCCGAACATGGGATGTTCGGACACACCTATTTATTTCTCTGGATTGGCCTCGAACAGCGTCCGAACTTGGGAAGTCCGGACGCAAGTTCGGACATTCACCAATTTGCACCCATAGAGTCTCGAACGGTGTCCGAACTGGGAAGTCTGGACACAAGTTCGGACAAAGCGCTGTATGGACCAAAAACATTGTTTTAAGGTATGGAAATGATGTGTAATGATGGGGATTGATGGTTAATGATGTTTTGAGGTTGTTAAGGACTGTTAGGTGAGTTTTAATGACAATTAAGTGGGTGAAAGGTTGTATTGAAATGTAAAAGTAAAACAAGTTAAAAAGTAAAGTTATGTAACTAAGTTAACGGGGAAAAAGTTATAAGCATTAGACATTAAATAATCATCTCTACCCCGATGTTAATAAAAGTACATGTAATGTTATCAGTTGTTCGAGAATGCTCGAGGAACATAAGTGGACGTGGTAAAGTGGACTCCGGTGACGGTATGGTTTTTCTTGCAACCTGTGTCCTAACCGGATTACACCGGCTTGTATGCCAATATGTTTTAACTGAGTGTTTGCCACCTTGTAAGATAACATGTAATGAGTTTATAGTAATTCATTTATGTGGCGAATTTGGCCTCCGATACCATTTAACCTCAAATATGTGTTAGACCTTAGCTAACCAAATCTAGGAACACATGAGTGATCGGTATTCGGGTTGGCGGCCCAAACCATGGGAACGTGCTAACCACGGCTATGTGTGAGTTAGTTGGACATTGTTGTTGTATGCAAGTGTGTGAACCTCCCTTGTGTGCTTAACTCGGTTATGATACCGTATGGTGTGTGGATGTGGTAGGCTCCATAATGGATCTCTAACTACTTTTTATGAGTGTATATGTACTAATGGGGTGAGGAGTCCGGTTTGTTCCGGCCACGCGTGTGATGGACGGGAGTCGATATCATATCCAGTTCGGCTCTCTTGGTGTATGTATAGGTGGTATTCCAATTTGTTTTCTACCTTCCCTTAGCTTATCCAAAGCTAGTTACTGACTCACGTCGGGCCACAGGGCCATACGTATGTTTATTTCGGTGTGCTTGGGATTACTATATCTGACACACCTTGGGTATAAGTTAACCGTTCAATATAACCGGACGGTAACGAGTTGGTAACGAGCTTAACATGGGATTGGTAATAATCTCTAGGCTCACTGGTATACTAACTATGGTGGAAGGTTCTTGTGAGAACCGATTTTATGGTGTTATGTAATGTTATGGTGCTATGCAAATTCCCTTGCTATGCTATGGTATATATATATATATTATTGGATGTTTAAAATTGGTGATGTTATCATGTGTACGTCGAAACAAGAAAGGTTGTTATGTTTTTTGTTATATGAGGAATGAGATATGTTGTAGGATATGGACTGTGTGATCATGGAAATGAATCCGTTTGAGAAAAGAGCGTTTAAGGATAACCCGATTTAAGGGTAAGTGTCGTCTGTTAAGGAAGTAGCTCCATTATAGGAGGAACACTCTAGGGATATTGAATACCTTGAGTGACTTATTAAGTAAGGATGTATTATCCGTTTGTTGAGCCCATTGAGGCGAAATGTTAAGTGTTGTGGTTTCTGTTACATGCATGATTTAAATATAATCAACCGCATGCTAAGACGACAATTAGTTGTGCGTGGCCCGGTAGCATGTGGGCTGCGGGATTACCATACCAGCAAAGGTGCTGAGCCCCTTGGGGGCCACCCTTTCTTTTCTTTTCCTATTTCACGTACAAGAAGCTGGAAGTCGTTCGAGAGTAGGACGGGGTAGTCATTGTACATGGGTAATCGTTTATGTTGTATATATACAGTAGGTGTAGTAAGACCGAAATTGTTGTCGGCATCAATTTATCAATACTCGGTACAGTTGAAAGGTGTATGTTGTTGTTGCTGTTAATGGAAAAAATAGTAATGTGTAGTCGCTCGGGAATTTAGCCCATCAGACCGGTACAATGTGTATGTATTAGCCTTGTTAGCCACGTGGGTGGCTAACGGCGTGTAACACCAACGAGTTGAGTATGTGACGAGGTTGTTATTCCGCTGCAGTTTATTGTAAGTGTTTAATGTTGGATGGGGTGTTACACACAAGGGGAGAGTATCCCCACACCTATAAGGTGTGGTTCGTGCGCTCTCCCGGTCGATGGGGAGGTGACCCCTACACTGGGTATCACACTCTACCCCCCTTGGGAGCCCAGTGTCCCCGCTGGCACACCGACCTGGGCCTGGCTCTGCTACCATATGTAACAGCCCAGTCTTAACCCACATGTGAGATATTGTCCGCTTTGGGCCGCAGCCCGCACGTTTTGTTTCTGAGGGTGATGTACTCACCCACTCAAAAGGCCTCTCACAAGGGGAGATTATCCCCACACCTATAAGGTGTGGTTCGTGCGCTCTCCCGTCGATGTGTAGGTGACCCCTACACTGGGTACAATTGGTACATGATGTTTTGAGTAAGTAAGTTTAGTAGCTCGGTACGTATGTTCATCAGAGACCGTGACGTAAGTAGGTAAGCCTAGCTAGCCGTATGGGCGGTTAGTGGCGTTGTACCACCCGCCGTAGTAAGTATGTAATATTTTTCGCTGCGACTCGAAGATAAATAGGACGATTAGACGGTAAGCCAGATTAGCGGTTGGGGTGTTACACCGGTCATGCATGTTCAGGTTTAGGAGGAGGGAGGTCATCTGCATTAGATCTGTCTTTCGCCTAGGGTCGACAAACTGACCCGGCCATCTCGAGTGAACAGTTTAAATGGGAGGCAACTTCAGGAGGCGCAGGAGGGTCAAGCTTGAAATAACCTAATTAATTTAAATTATTTAGGGGATTTCTTTTATTAAACCTTTAATAATCTATTAGTATTATTTTTTAATACAGAATTATGAATATAAATTAATTATCTGGGATTATAATATTAAAATTATTATATGGAATTGTGAAATTATTTAGGGTTTTCTCCTATTTAACCTAATTATTATATATTATTATATAGTATCATGAATTTACTAATAAGATTTATAAGTCAATAAATCTTGGGAAATTCTAAACCTTCAATATATTATAAAGATTTAGGAAGTGTTTGAACATTTTTGAAACATAAAAAGTCAATATAAAATTCTAGAAACCTTAAAGCTTATTAAGCCTTGAAATACCCCGTATTTAAAAATAGTGATTAATTAGGCTAATGAATAATTTAGAGGCTTAATTAAGTATAAATAAATATTAGGGAACAAATCCCGAAGAAAACGGATCCTTAAAATGGATTAAAATCACTAACGAACTTAAAGCGCGTTTTTCGAGGTAACCGGGAAAACGTGTCTTTAAGCGGGTCAAATAGACTCGTAACAATTTTGGTCAACTAAATAATCATTAATAAATATTAGTGAAGCTTTAGGACCAATAAAATCAATAAAACGAGAGATTAGTAAAACTGTCAAAAACAGGAAGTTGTGGGGTAAAAATATAAATAACCAAACTTATGTGTCCATTTTGAAAATAAAAAGTAAAATTTGTGTGTGTGTGTGGGGTGTAGCCGATGGGCTCTAATATTTTCCCCCCTCTCTTACACTCTCTCACACTCACTCACACACTCTTATTAACTAAAACAAAATAATAAACTCACTTTATTACTCTCACTTTTTCTCTCTCCTCCATTTCTTCCTCTCACTCACGTAACCCCAGCACCCTCACCTCTCTTTTTCTTCTTCCTTCTCCTTCCCAGCGATTTCATGGCTGCTTAAGGAAAACAACCAAACCACCACTTCTCTCCTTTGTAACTCCCTCATACATTCTCCAAAAATTATAAAAACACCACCATTGTGTTCCTCTCTCCAGAGCTACACTTCCATCTTTCCAAAATCCAAAACAAGCATTTTCGATTTTGTGGGTATATCCCATTTGAAGTTTCAACACCACCATTGGAGCCACCTTGGTCTCCTTGTTCTTTTGAGGTAAAAATCTCTTTCAAACTCCTTCGTTTTCTTGTCTTATGGCAAAACGAAATTCTAGTGAACCCTTGTTTGCCTCTTGTACCCAGCCGATTTTTGGGCTCTTTTGGAAGGTGGAAAAGCTTGTTCTTGAACCATTCCAAGTACTTCATAAACCCTTGCAAGGTAATATAAATCCTAAACCCTAGAATGTGTAGTAGAACTTAAATGATGTCTAAGTTTAGTTTTAGTATTGAATGTGTATTTATGTATGGTGATGATGTTAGATTTGTTGAGTTTGCAAAACCAAAAGAGAGAAGAAGGAAGAAGAGAAAGAAAAGCTAGAGAAAAGCAAGGTAAGAATGCTTATTGTATAGCCTTGTGTATTTGTAAGTGTAACAGATTTTAGTAATGAAAATTGGTATTGAAAATATAATGCATTAGTAGTATAATGTGTAAGAGAATATATATTTTGAAGCCTTAAAAGCTATGTAAAAACTCATTTAAAACAGATTGGGAATTTAATGTAAGTGCAGGAAATTTTAGTGTTGTTTTGGTATTAGTAGTTGTGTATGGGAGCTTGTGTTTTGATGTCATTGTAACAGGTGAGATAAGTGTTAAATGTGAGTAAAACCATGTGGTGAGTGTATAGAAATACAAGAGGAGACTATGGCAAAATTTATCTAGAATTAGAACACTTAGAGAATTAAAACTAGGTGAATAAAGGAGTGTGTAATAGATTTTGATTGGATAGTTAGAGGGTAAGTTGAGAGAGCTAGGTAATGGATTCTAGATATAGTAAGAGTGTTAGAAATGACATTAGGAGAGGGAGATGTAGAGGAGAAGTGTAAGTGTTAAAATCTGTAGCATAATATAACTAGAGAAGAAACTAGTTGAGTGTTGAGTGAAACTTGGAAAATTATGTGAGTAAATGAGTGTAGAATTGTGTAAGGAGTTAGGAAATGAACTAGGGTGTATTAGGAGGTTTAATAATGTTATAACATGTGGAATAAGTGTAGGAACAATGGGGAAGTAATGGGTAAAAGAGAGGACTGAAAACAGAATTTAAAATGCAAACACTGGGCTCGACCGGACTTGCGACCGGACTTGCAAGTCCGGTCGGGCAGAAAAATTTCCCGTCATTATGCTACTGGAATCGACCGGACTTGCGACCGGACTTGCAAGTCCGGTCGAGTAGAAAAATTTTCCCCTCGGTATGCTACTGGAATCGACCGGACTTGCGACCGGACATGCAAGTCCGGTCGAGCAGAAAAATTTCCCGGCAGAATGTTACTGGAATCGACCGGACTTGCGACCGGACATGCAAGTCCGGTCGGACCAAAAATTTTTCCGAAGAAACCTACTGGAATGGACCGGACTTGCCCAAGGTCGGTCGCAAGTCCGGTCCTGACAAAAAAAAAATTTTAATTAAATAATTGTATATATATATGTATATGTATACCCATACATATATGTATATGTACATGTATGAAAGCATGCAAAGTTAAGTAAGAAGTAAAACCTAAGTAAAGGAAAGTAAGTAAGTAAAGAGCAAATGTAAGAAGTAATAAAGGACATAGTAAGTATGAGTTAATTATGATAGTTAATTAATCATTCAATTGTATGTATGTAATAGGACTTGGTTTGTGACATCGAAGGACGTTTGGAATTACGTACGACGGTGAACGGTATGAATTCCTCATGCCCCGAATGCTATCATGGCTACTCTGATTTGTGTGTTGTGTGCTAATTGATCACCAATAAAGATAAATGCACGAATCGGAGTTAATATGCTTACTTGTGAATATGTAGTGTTGTATGATGTATATTTTCTTAATCTTAGTTTGTATACTTCATGAAATGTACGGATGATATGAATGTATGTATGTATGTTGTATTGTACCGTGACCGTTATTCATTGTGTTTGGACTTCTAACTTGTTCCTAACAAGCTAACCATCCTAACTTAAATGGTAATTAAATTGGAATGAGTAGAAGTCCGATATAGTTTCGGCCACGCGTGAGGATGCGGAGTCACGAGAGGTTGGCTCCAATTCCTGACTCTTAAACTGGTCCGCGGCCCAAATCCCTTAAGTGGGTAGCATCCCGGATTAGTGAGTCAAGTAAATCCCGGATGTGGGACGGTGTAGTCCCCAAGGCCGGAGGTCCCGACGACTTGACTTGAGTATAAGTAAGTAAGTAAGAATGAGTAAGTAAAGTAATTGAAAGTAAGTAATTGTAAGTAAGAAGAAGTAAGTAATGAGTAAAAGAGTAATATGCATTCCGATTAACCCGGATGCACAATTTGGCTAACCTTGTGAAGGTAAGTATTGAACTCTATTGTATTGTTGCCTTGAAGTGAATGATGTATTGTAATGTATGTATGATTGTATGTAAAGCATGTATGCATGAGTAATGAACAAGCATGTTTAGCGGTCGCCAATTAGTCGGCGTACCCTTGCTAGCAATCGGTATATGCGGAGTTTATGCGCAGCAATTCGCTGAGCCCCTTGGGGCACCATTTTTAATATAAATGCAGGTGCAAGAGAAGGGTGAAGCTGATGAAGACTTAGTCTAATTTCTTGTCTTCTTTTGTATGTAAACAATGAATTTGAGATCGGTGTACTGAGTAGTACATGGCTTAGATTTTTGAATAGCCGGTGTACCATGGGGTACACCTTTTTGGGATATTGTAAGGGATTGATTGGTATAGATGAGTATTGGTAGATACTCATTCTTTGGGAAACTTGGAAGGTTGTAATGAATGCACTTCGAATACTCGGTAATCCTTTGGTAGTGAATGTATTTGTAATTGGTAAGTTGTTTTAGTAGCTCGGTATCTATTGGCCATCAGACCGTCACTGTAAGTATTAGTAGCCTTGCTAGCCGTATGGGCGGTTAGCGGCATTGTTTCATCACCCCGCCGTAGTAAGTAAGTAGTATTCTTCCGCTGCGAACTCATTGAATTAACAGGACGATTAGACGGTAAGCATAGGATTAACGGTTGGGGTGTTACAAAAAGTGGTATCAGAGCGTAGTTACGCTCTGATGTCCTAAAGTACCGAGCATAGGAGATTACCGAGTTAGGATTTCAACCGTCTTAAGACGGATACTTAGAACCTAACTAGGAACTACCGTTGTTAATAACGGATACCCTTAACGTTCTTAGGAACGATACCTTGTTTAAATTCCAAGACCTTTGAGTCATTCTTGCGGAGCCTAATGTAACTGTTAAACATTCAGATGTCAGGACGAGGCCGAGGCCGACCTAGAGGCGAAGCCTCAGATGGAACCGGCGCGCAGACGATAGCTGAGATCGTCGCCGCCACGGTAGCACAGATGCTACCACAAGTTATCCAAGCTGTACAACAACACAGCAGAACCAACTCAAACGGGACCAACCCCTCCCCCTCCACCCAGAGAAGCTAACTGGGTAAAAGCTGTAGCGGAACTCCGCCCTCCTTGCTTTAGGGGCGAGAGTGATCCGGCTAAGCTAGAAGCGTACATCTCCGAAATGGAGACCGCTTTTGAGACACTCGAAGCTCCTGCTGGAGTTCGAGTCAGAGTAGCTGCGTACTACTTGAAGGATGCTGCCATGGATTGGTGGAAATGGTGAAGCAAGAGCATGTCAGCGACCCCACCTTCGATTGGGATTCCTTCGCATCTCTCCTCCGATCCAAGTACTACCGGAGCATGTCAAAACAAAGAAAGACTTGAACTTGACGCTTGAAGATGACAGACAAGATGTCTGTGGATGAGTACTACCGCACCTTCACCTCCATCTCCGTCTCCTCCCCGATCTTGGATACACCGGCCAGGTGTTGGTCGATCGCTTCTATGGCGGTCTGAGCCATCGCCTTCGGTACGGTATGGGCTATACCAGATTTACCTCCCTTCAGGTAAATATCGGTTGACCCTTAGTATCAATTCAATTCATTTCAATTCCTTGAATTCCTTGAATCTTTTCCTTATCTTTTCCTTAAATATCATCCCGGCTAATACCTGAAATTTCAGGAGTGTTATCACGCGGCCTCCCGCGTTGAGATCACTTGCCAGTTAAGGGATGAGGAAACCGCGCTGAAGCGCAAGGCCAATAACAAAAATACCAATGGCGAGGAGCAGAACCAGGGTAAAAGCTGGAAGAAGAAGAAGGGAACTTCTTTTCTCAGAAGAAGTCCCCAAGTGAGAGCAGTGCCCATGCTGAGCAGGGCAAACCAGCTGAGATCCTTCAGCTTGGTTATTCTGCACCGGTGGCAGCTAAGCCACTGAGATCACACCCTCCTAAGGGTAAATTCTACTTCCAATTGTATTCGTATAAGTATCATTTCTAGTATACCCACGCACACATGTGCTAACCCTCTAACCTCAGGTTCTAGCTCCGGAGCCGCCAAAACCTTCTCCGACGGCCGCACCTATGTGTGCAGGAAGTGCAACCAGGACCACCTGGTAAGGATTGCTACGGGAGGGAGATCAAGTGCTACAACTGCCAGAAGCTGGGACACACAGCTAACAAGTGCCCGGAGAGTGGAAAGCAGAAGGGAAACTTCCAGAACTATAAGCAGAGAGAGGGGCAAGGAGGTGGCATCCGGCGATGCACCGGCCCAGCAGGCACCTCAGGGACAGGGATCCCGGGGCCCTCAGAGGGCGCACCTCAGAGGCAGCCTGTTCTGCATGTGATTGACCGCGATGGGCCCGGTTCGAAATCCGGCCAAGGTAATCACCTAAACCTTTAATCCTTGAAATAGCATGCCTAGTAGCAGAGTAATTGTATGATTGAATGCATGAGTAAATGAATGAATTGAAGTTGTATACGCATGAAATGGAGTAGTTAAACTAGTACTCACCGTAGATGAATTTGTAACCTAGGAAACTTTAGTATCTGTTACCCAATACCGGTAACCTTGAATCAAGAGGAGATCGACATCACCAACAACGACTACACCAACAAAGTGTCAGGTCATCCGCCCAGGTATGATCTTATTAAGGGGATACCTGACACCCGAAGCGCAAATCTCAATTATTCGACGATGCAACGAGCTAGGAACGGGTCAAGGTGGATTTTACACACCCGAATTCCCCGGTGGAGCGAAGATGAAGCTGAAATGATGTGCTTGGGAAAGGACTGGAATCCTTATACCAAGACATACCAGGAGACACGAACACAAGACGGAGCGACGCCACCGACAATACCACCAGAGTTTCAGACCCTCATCACTCAAGCAGTTGAACTTGCACAACAATGTGAACCTGAACCAATCCCCGCACTTGAAGCGGACCTTTGTATCGTCAACTTCTATGAAAAAGAAGGACGACTTGGGTTACACCAAGACAAGGACGAGACAGCGGAATCTCTTGAACAAGGAGTGCCCGTAGTGTCTTGGTCCATTGGTGATGACGCCGTATTCCTGTATAGCGAGCAGAAGCGTGTGGACCTCGCAGAGAAATTGGTATTGAGATCAGGAGATGTCCTCATCATGGGTGGAAACTCACGGATGCTGTATCACGGGATCAACAAGATCAAGTTGAATACGGCACCGCCGGCAATAATCAATGCCACACACATGAAACCAGGACGCCTGAACCTTACCTTTAGAAGTATTAAATTCATAGTATCATGTAATCTATTAGTAACGTGTATTAGAGACACGACATGTATGATGGTTGGTTTATCAATAAAGAGCAGTGTTGATTTAATTCCACTTGTGTCCACCATCAATACTTATCCAATTGTGAATCCAATAGGTTGTGGACTCGGTACCGAAGGTAACCTGAGCATCCTCACCGAAGCACAAGCCGGCAGAAGCGGCACCATTCTAACGGGAACCTTCCCAGTAAATGGCATTGATGCCAATGTGCTATTCGACTCCGGCGCCTCTCACACCTTCGTATCACCATCTTTCGTGAAGAGGTTGAAGCTAGATGCGGATGAGATACCGAATTCATGGTTACTCTCCCATCGAAGGAGCGAGTAAAGTGTACCAAATATTATCAATCAGCCACCATCGAAATTAAAAAGGAGGCGTTTCCCATTTCCTTCATCGAATTCAATGGATTGGGATTCGACCTAATCATTGGAATGAATTGGTTGGAGCGGCACAAGGGTAGAATCCTCTGCGCCGAGCATCGACTGCTGCTCAAGAGTCCTTCTGGGGTTACCGTATCTTACCGCCAGAGACCGAGAGAGCCTTCGACCACCCTTATATCTGCTATGGCTATGTACCGGGAGCTCAGAAAGGGCAAGAAGTGTACTTATGTTATGTGCAAGACCTGGAGAGAGATCCAGAGTTCAGTGATGATGTACCGATAGTATCTGAGTATCCCGATGTATTCCCTAAGGAGCTACCCGGCATGCCACCACCGAGAGCAGTTGAATTCGAATTGATCTATTGCCAGGTACCGGTCCCATTGCTAGGGCACCGTACCGCATGGCACCACCTGCTGAAATGACTGAATTGAAGGAACAATTGAGAGATCTTCTAGACAAAGGGTTTATACGCCCGAGCGTATCACCCTGGGGAGCACCGGTCCTCTTCGTGAAGAAGAAGGACGGTAGTCTCCGCCTTTGTATTGACTACCGCGAGCTGAATGCGGTCACAGTCAAAAAAAATACCCATTGCCACGCATCGACGACCTATTTGACCAGTTGAAAGGAGCATCGGTCTTTTCCAAGATTGACCTCCGTTCTGGGTATCATCAGATTGCAATCAAAGAGCAAGACATCGAGAAAACGGCATTCCGTACCAGATATGGCCACTACGAATTCACAGTGATGCCATTCGGTTTGTCAAACGCACCGGCAAAATTCATGGACCTCATGAATCGTTTATTCAGTGAGCAGTTGGACACTTCGGTTGTGGTCTTCATCGACGACATCCTTGTATATTCTAAGTCACCAGAGGAACATGAAATTCACTTGAGGAAAGTGCTAGAGACACTGCGCGAGAACCAGCTGTATGCGAAGTTCTCCAAATGCGAGTTTTGGCTTGATCAGGTATCATTCCTTGGACATGTCATCTCGAGCGCAGGTATCTCAGTTGACCCTTCTAAGATAGAAGCTGTACGATCATGGCCTAGACCTAAGACTGTTACCGACATTCGGAGCTTTCTTGGTCTAGCCGGTTACTACCGGAGATTCGTAAAGGACTTCTCAAAAGTCGCTAAGCCCATGACTACATTGATGAAAAAGGATGCACCGTTTGTATGGACAGACGAGTGCGAAGTATCATTTCAGAGCCTTAAGGACTCATTGACCTCAGCGCCCATCCTTACTCTTCCAGAGGGCACAGAGGGATTTGAGGTATACTGTGATGCATCAGGCAAAGGAATGGGATGCGTACTCATGCAGCATGGCAAGGTTGTTGCTTATGCCTCCCGCCAGCTGAAGAAACATGAGGAGAATTACCCGACTCACGACTTAGAGTTAGGAGCCATTGTCTTCGCCTTGAAGATATGGCGACACTATCTCTATGGGGTAAGCATCACCATCTACTCTCACTCCGATCATAAGAGCTTACAGTATGTATTCACTCAGAAAGAACTCAACTTGAGACAAGAAGATGGATGGAGTTTCTCTCAGACTACGACATCAATCTGCAGTACAAGGAAGGGAAGGCTAATGTGGTAGCCGACGCCCTGAGCCGTCGAGCACACTCGCTCCATTCGCTACTCGCTTCTTCTAGCTTGGTTGACGAGGTGCGAGATGCTCAGTTGAGCGACCCTTACCTAACCGAAATCAGACAAAAGATCGAAATGGTACATTTGAGAAGAAGAAGTATGACTTCAAACTACACGAAGATGGTTTGATTCGGTTGAATGGCAGGCTATGCGTCCCCCGAAGCAATGCAGAGCTAAGGGATCGCATCCTGCGAGAGTCACATAGTTCTACATTATCAGTCCATCCGGGAGCCTCCAAGATGTACAAAGACATGAAGAGGTACTTCTGGTGGTCTGGAATGAAGTCAGATGTGACAGAATTTGTATTGAGATGCTTAACATGCAGAAGGTAAAATTTGAACACCGTAGACCGGGCGGAATGGTACAATCTATGCCAGTCCCGGAGTGGAAATTTCATGATATCTCCATGGATTTTGTTGTAGGACTCCCACCTGCTAGGGGAGGACTCAACATGATCTGGGTTGTAGTAGATCGCCTTACCAAGGTTGCCCAGATTCATACCGATGAAGGACACCTGGAAGGTAGTAAAGCTAGCTGAGCTTTTTGATAAGGAGATTATCAGACACCACGGAGTCCCTAAGACCATAGTATCTGACCGCGACACCAGATTTCTTTCGAGATACTGGAGAGCTACAAGGGAAGCGTGGGTACAGAATTGAAGCTGAGTACCGCCTTCCATCCTCAGACCGACGGTCAGACAGAAAGACCATCCAGACACTGGAGGACATGCTTCGGGCATGTGCCTTGGACTTTCAGGGGAGTTGGTTAGATAAGCTTCATCTTATCGAGTTCTCGTATAATAATAGCTATCACGCCTCGATTAAGATGTCGCCTTTCCAAGCTCTATACGGTAGACCTTGCCGTACACCCTTGTGTTGGGATGAGTCAAGTGAAGCGGTCATAATAGGACCGGAATACCTTGAGCAAGTACAAGCCGAAGTGCAACAAATCCGAGCTAACATGAAGGCAGCCCAAGATAGACAGAAATCCTATGCGGATGTGAGACGACGCGACCTTGAGTTCGCCGTGGGCGACCAAGTGTTCTTGCGCGTTTCACCTATGAAGGGTGTCTTCCGTTTTGGTCAGAAGGGCAAGCTAAGCCCGAAGTTTGTAGGGCCGTACACTATCACCGAAAGAGTTGGTTCAGTAGCCTACAGGTTAGCATTACCTGAGGACTTGGGACGTGTCCATGATGTATTTCATGTGTCACAACTCAAGAAGTATATGGCTGATCCTTCTCATGTCTTAGAGCCCGAGAGACTTTCCATTGAGCCGAACATGAGATATGTTGAAACCCCAGTGAGAATCTTGGATAGGAAGACCAGAGACACTCGCCATAAGTCGATACGAATGGTGAAAGGTCCTATGGTCAAACCATGATGTCGAAGAAGCGACATGGGAGTTGGAAGATGCCATGAAGGCTAAGTATCCACAGTTATTCGTAGACTAGTTAGTCTAGTATGTATACGGGTACGGGTCGTACCCCTTTTAAGGGGGGTAGAACCCTTTTGCTTTAGCATTGCTTCGGGGTAAGCATTGCATTTTGTATGGCACATGTAGTGCAAGTGAATTAGTATGGATGTGTATGTATGTGTAATGTGTAATGAATGATGTGTATGTGTAATGTATTGTGGATGGTAATGATGTATTTGTATTGTGGTATGGTATGAATGAGAATGATGGATTGTGTATATGAATTGTGTATGATGCTTGAACTGCGTATGCTTGCAATGTGGAATGAAGTAAACACCTCATAGGTGTGGTAAGACACATTAGGACAATTGGTTTGCCTAATGAGTAGAATACTTAAACTATTAACCTTGAGCAACTTTGAGGGCAAAGTTTCTTAAGGGGGGTAGATTGAAATACCCCGTATTTAAAAATAGTGATTAATTAGGCTAATGAATAATTTAGAGGCTTAATTAAGTATAAATAAATATTAGGGAACAAATCCCGAAGAAAACGGATCCTTAAAATGGATTAAAATCACTAACGAACTTAAAGCGCGTTTTTCGAGGTAACCGGGAAAACGTGTCTTTAAGCGGGTCAAATAGACTCGTAACAATTTTGGTCAACTAAATAATCATTAATAAATATTAGTGAAGCTTTAGGACCAATAAAATCAATAAAACGAGAGATTAGTAAAAACTGTCAAAAACAGGAAGTTGTGGGGTAAAAATATAAATAGACCAAACTTATGTGTCCATTTTGAAAATAAAAAGTAAATTTGTGTGTGTGTGTGGGTGTAGCCGATGGGCTCTAATTTTTCCCCCCTCTCTTCACTCTCTCACACACTCACTCACACACTCTATTAACTAAAACAAAATAATAAACCTCACTTTATACTCTCACTTTATCTCTCTCTCCTCCATTTCTTCCTCTCACTCACGTAACCCCCCAGCACCTCCCTCTCTTTTTCTTCTTCCTTCTCCTTCCCCAGCGATTTCATGGCTGCTTAAGGAAAACAACACAAACCACCACTTCTCTCCTTTGTAACTCCCTCATACATTCTCCAAAAATTATAAAAACACCACCATTGTGTTCCTCTCTCCGAGAGCTACACTTCCATCTTTCCAAAATCCAAAAACAAGCATTTTCGATTTTGTGGGTATATCCCATTTGAAGTCTCAACACCACCATTGGAGCCACCTTGGTCTCCTTGTTCTTTTGAGGTAAAATCTCTTTCAAACTCCTTCGTTTTTCTTGTCTTATGGGCAAAACGAAAATCTAGTGAAAACCTTGTTTGCCTCTTGTACCCAGCCGATTTTGGGCTCTTTTGGAAGGTGGAAAAGCTTGTTCTTGAACCATTCCAAGTACTTCATAAACCCTTGCAAGGTAATATAAATCCTAAACCCTAGAATGTGTAGTAGAACTTAAATGATGTCTAAGTTTAGTTTTAGTATTGAATGTGTATTTATGTATGGGTGATGATGTTAGATTTGTTGAGTTTGCAAAACCAAAGAGAGAAGAAGGAAGAAGAAAAGAAAGCTAGAGAAAAGCAAGGTAAGAATGCTTATTGTATAGCCTTGTGTATTGTGTAAGTGTAACAGATTTTTAGTAATGAAAATTGGTATTGAAAAATAATAATGCATTAGTAGTATAATGTGTAAGAGAATATAAGTATTTTGAAGCCTTAAAAGCTTGTAAAACTCATTTTAAACAGATTGGGAATTTAATGTAGTGCAGGAAATTTTAGTGTTGTTTTGGTATTAGTAGTTGTGTATGGGAGCTTGTGTTTTGATGTCATTGTAACAGGTGAGATAAGCGTTGAAATGTGAGTAAAACCATGTGGTGAGTGTATAGAAATACAAGAGAGACTATGGCAAAATTTATCTAGGATTAGAACACTTAGAGAATTAAAACTAGGTGAATAAAGGAGTGTGTAACAGATTTTGATTTGGATAGTTAGAGGGTAAGTTGAGAGAGCTAGGTAATGGATTCTAGATATAGTAAGAGTGTTAGAAATGACATTAGGAGAGGGAGATGTAGAGGAGAAGTGTAAGTGTTAAAATCTGTAGCATAATATAACTAGAGAAGAAACTAGTTGAGTGTTGAGTGAAACTTGGAAAATTATGTGAGTAAATGAGTGTAGAATTGTGTAAGGAGTTAGGAATGAACTAGGTGTATTAGGAGGTTTAATTAATGTTATAACATGTGGGAATAAGTGTAGGAACAATGGGGAAGTAATGGGTAAAAGAGAGGACTGAAAACAGAATTTAAATGCAAACACTGGGCTCGACCGGACTTGCGACCGGACTTGCAAGTCGGTCGGGCAGAAAATTTCCCGTCATTATGCTACTGGAATCGACCGGACTTGCGACGACCGGACTTGCAAGTCCGGTCGAGTAAAAATTTTCCCCCGGTATGCTACTGGAATCGACCGGACTTGCGACCGGACATGCAAGTCCGGTCGAGCAGAAAATTTTCCCGGCAGAATGTTACTACTGGAATCGACCGGACTTGCGACCGGACATGCAAGTCCGGTCGGACCAAAAATTTTCCGAAGAAACCTACTGGAATGGACCGGACTTGCCCAAGGTCGGTCGCAAGTCCGGTCCTGACAAAAAAAAAAAAAAAAAAAAAAAATTTAATTAATAATTGTATATATATATGTATATGTATACCCATACATATATGTATATGTACATGTATGAAAGCATGCCAACCTTAAGTAAGGAAGTAAAACCTAAGTAAAGGAAAAGTAAGTAAGTAAAGAGCAAATGTAAGAGTATAAGGACATAGTAAGTATGAGTTAATTAATGATAGTTAAATTAATCATTCAATTGTATGTATGTAATAGGACTTGGTTTGTGACATCGAAGGACGTTTGGAATTACGTACGACGGTGAACGGTATGAATTCCTCATGCCCCGAATGCTATCATGGCTACTCTGATTTGTGTGTTGTGTGCTAATTGATCACCAATAAAGATAAATGCACGAATCGGAGTTAATATGCTTACTTGTGAATATGTAGTGTTGTATGATGTATATTTTCTTAATCTTAGTTTGTATACTTCATGAAATGTACGGATGATATGAATGTATGTATGTATGTTGTATTGTACCGTGACCGTTATTCATTGTGTTGGACTTCTAACTTGTTCCTAACAAGCTAACCATCCTAACTTAAATGGTAATTAAATTGGAATGAGTAGAAGTCCGATATAGTTTCGGCCACGCGTGAGGATGCGGAGTCACGAGAGGTTGGCTCCAATTCCTGACTCTTAAACTGGTCCGCGGCCCAAATCCCTTAAGTGGGTAGCATCCCGGATTAGTGAGTCAAGTAAATCCCGGATGTGGGACGTGTAGTCCCCAAGGCCGGAGGTCCCGACGACTTGACTTGAGTATAAGTAAGTAAGTAAGAATGAGTAAGTAAAGTAATTGAAAGTAAGTAATTGTAAGTAAGAAGAAGTAAGTAATGAGTAAAAGAGTAATATGCATTCCGATTAACCCGGATGCACAATTTGGCTAACCTTGTGAAGGTAAGTATTGTGAACTCTATTGTATTGTTGCCTTGAAGTGAATGATGTATTGTAATGTATGTATGATTGTATGTAAAGCATGTATGCATGAGTAATGAACAAGCATGTTTAGCGGTCGCCAATTAGTCGGCGTACCCTTGCTAGCAATCGGTATATGCGGAGTTTATGCGCAGCAATTGCTGAGCCCCTTGGGGCACCATTTTTAATATAAATGCAGGTGCAAGAGAAGGGTGAAGCTGATGAAGACTTAGTTTAATTTCTTGTCTTCTTTTTGTATGTAAACAATGAATTTAGATCGGTGTACTGAGTAGTACATGGCTTAGATTTTTGAATAGCCGGTGTACCATGGGTACACCTTTTTGGGATATTGTGAAGGGATCGATTGGTATAGATGAGTAGTTGGTAGATACTCATTCTTTTGGGAAACTTGGAAGGTTGTAATGAATGCACTTCGAATACTCGGTAATCCTTGGTAGTGAATGTATTTGTAATTGGTAAGTTTGTTTTAGTAGCTCGGTATCTATTGGCCATCAGACCGTCACTGTAAGTATTAGTAGCCTTGCTAGCCGTATGGGCGGTTAGCGGCATTGTTTCACCCGCCGTAGTAAGTAAGTAGTATTCTTCCGCTGCGAACTCATTGAATTAACAGGACGATTAGACGGTAAGCATAGGATTAACGGTTGGGGTGTTACAACAAGCCTTGCTAGAGTTGACTTTTTGAGAATGTCAAACCAGGCCATTAAACCTTATACAAAATAGGTTATGGAAAACCAGAAGATCGATAAAAAGAACGTCAAAATGGATCATCCTAGCCATGTTATTCTAGATGAAGTTTTGAATCAAAATTTAAGGATCCACGGTCACTCTGTAATGGGTCGCCCACACTTAGCCGATTTCTTTCCCTGAATTTCCGGTAACTGATTCCAGTGTTTTGACCTAAACTTTAGACGCTATAACTTCTTCATCTTTCCATATTTTCAACGCCGTCTTCTTTGTTGTCTTCTCCACATTCCCTTAAACAAGAAACTATTAACTCTACAACCCTAACTCCTCCTTATCACCGGAAATCGAGTCAAAGTAGCCACCTGCGAAACGTGTTTCCAAATTCCAGATTCTCTTCTTTTTCAGGTAACTTGCGTCGATCACAACTTCTTCGTTACTCAAACCAAAATTCGATTTCTTTAGCTCGTTGTAAAGATCTCTAATCCCTCTACAATTTTCGTGTTTATGCCCAAGTCCGATTCGTAACCAGTTGGGAGATATAGAGGTCTAAAGTTTTGGTCTCGCCAGCACATAAAATACACCGAACAGAGAGGTAAACTCGTGTTTTGCGACTTCAATTTCTTTCTGTGTGGTTCGAGTTAGGTTTAGTTCTTGCTATCAATACGTAGATCTAAGTTTGTTCTTTCCAATGAGCCTTACTCATAACCTAACTCAACTTACTGCTAGTTATAGATCCTCAAAGTTGGCACCACGAACTGGTTAAAGTTCGAGTTTTTCCCAGTTTCCGAATTGGAATTCACGCAATTTGCACAATCCGGTGAGTCTCCGATTAAATTGCTCCGATATTGTTGTTCGTAGTCAAGTTTTCGATCTAACCCATGTCTCAATTTAGTTAATTACGTGTTAGATTAGGAGAATTTGTATGAATTGTAATCGAATTAAATCCTGTACCGAAATAAACCCTAACTCTCGAATCGATTTCGAATCTTGATGTATACTGCATTATAATTGGGGAAACCGGTACCACTAGAACCGAAATTTGATTACGAAACTATAGAACAAGAATCATTCGATTTCGTTCTGTGATTGGGAGGAATTTGAGATTTAGTACTCGAATAGTTTTCTGGAATCGGGGAAAACACGGCGTTCAGGAGCCGTTGATTTCGTTTTAAGTTTTGGACGGTCGAGATTAGATCTGGTTAAATAAGAATGGTTATAAGCTTATTAAAATTCAGTAAATAGCTCTAACTTGTTGATTTTATTTAATGGCCTTCCCGGTATTTTGACTTGAAATTTTAACCATAGATTCCTTATTTAATCTAGTTTATTTTGATGGAAATTAATATGGTTTTGGAGTTTTTAAACATAAGTTATGATTTTTTCAAGTTACGGGTTTTCTGGAATTATTTGGCTAAATTAAAATAATATTTTATGAAATAAAAATTTTATAATATGTCTAAATGTTATAGTTACTTTATATTAAATTTGGGAATTTTTGGGCAATGGTAAAAGGTTTTAAAAATTGTGTTTATGAGTTTTTCATAAGAATAACCTATAATATAAGGTTTTTATGTAATCAAAAATTAAAGTATGGTTTGTTAATTAACTTTTAAGCTGGGGAAAATAAAGGGAACTAAATTAACATTTTATAACAGTAAGTTATAAATGTTTTTGTATTAGCTTTTAGAGAAGTGAAATTATTTACATATATGTATATATACTTACTTAAGTAGGAACTTATATAAATTAAGGAATTTAATTATCCTACATTTTATTTACTATATTATATGGGAGTTATATTTTTAATTAACTAAGGAATAATATATATATATATATATTAATAAGGGAATAAAGTAGTAACTTAGAGTAAAGCAATGAACTAGTAAATTAACACTTATAATAACTAAATATTATAATAGCTAGTTCCTAAGATATAGTTAAAGGAAATACTTTATAGAACGTACATGGAATGCAGTTAGTAATAGGATAGTTTAAATATAATAAGTTACGTAGGGGATGTCTTAATTAAATTCTAATACAGGTATACTTATATATATTAAAGGGAAACACTTTATTTTATAAACTGTATATCGGTTGTAGTTATGCCTAAAAGTTTTTAAACATAATTAAATACAATAAATTACATAAATAATGTTTTGAACAATCCTGGTATATTAAATATATATAAATAAAATTAGTTACCTTATAGGAATATAATACGAAGGAATTAGTAAGTTAAACTAAACCTCTACATAATACTAATGGCAGAATATATATGAGGTGGTATTAGATTATAGTTATGTATTAGGCTTAAGAATTACCTTGAGTTTCTAAGGTTTATATATAAACCATATTAGAATGCATGTATAGTATTATTTGTCAGTAACCAGGATGTAAATCTAAAATTGGGATTAAGTGATTAATAAGTTAAAACTTAGGAAAATTGTGATTAGATTACATAAAATGTTGCACAAATAGATCTTATTCTATAATTAATGATAAACATATGTAGTATGATTACATCTAAATATTCTTATATATAAACCATAATAAATAAGTAAAATACTTTTACATCTAAATGTGAGGTGGATTAGTAAGTCTAGATTTAATCATTTCTTAACATTTATGGTATTGGAATGTAACTTAATGTTTTAAGATAAAATCATTAAAAGGGTTATGATATAAAACTATATTAAACTATGATTTGGAATTTTTCTAAATAATAATCCTTAAGTTTCCTGGCATTAGATAAGCCATATGAAATACATTTATAACATTTATTACCAATACTTAGGATGTGAGTTTCACATTAAGAATAAAGGTATTCAGCTTAAGATACTATTGGAATTCTTAGATTTAATTATATAATGTAAACCATTTGTGTTATAAAGGTCTCAAAAGTCTTGAATGTGAGGATTGTGGTTAAATATGAATAAAGTGGATAGGAGTGGTCAGTTAGCAGGTGTTAATGAGATACATTCCTTGATCTTACCACCTTGGGCTATACAACGTTCTCAGATAACTCAAAGATTATACATAACACATAAGTGAGGGCTTAAAAGACAATTGAGACTTTGGAATAAGAGTAAGGAGTTTATTTAAGCTTAACTTAGGCTACAAGTGATTGATGATAGACTACCTTTAATATTCTTCAGAGTACTGTTGATTGTTTGCGCAAGTTGACTAGAACGCTACAGTGTTACCCAGGTACGATTTCTCGTACTCAGCTGTTGTGTTTTGGACTTTATGGAATGTTTTGTACGATTTCTCGTACTCAGCTTGTTGTGTTTTGGACCTTATGGAATGTTTTGTACGATTTCTCGTACTCGATACTTTTACTGATGGACTTTATGGAATGTTTTGGAACACCTGATCTTGAATGGATTTCAAAAGGAAACTGTTTGGGTGACTAACTGAGCTTGCTGTGACTAACTGAGCCTGTATGTGAAACTTCCTTGGTTTTGGTTCCTCCTATCTAGTTGTTTCACTAGATATTAACTACCAAGGGTTTACGCTTCTGCACTCTGTAGGACTGAGTGTTTTGGTATTGCAATGGTGCAGTTAATGATCTAGTGGGGTAACTGGGAATATAGGAAAGTATCTGGTATTGGTAAATTCTTCCTTTGGACTATGGGTATTGTTTCATCCATGAGTCGAGTTTGATCAGCCTAATTGGGAATGGATTCTTTCTATTGGGTATTAATTGTTGAGGGTTTACGCCTCTGCACTCTGTAAGACTGAGTGTTTTGGTATTGCTCTTGTGCAGTTAATACTATAATAGGAATATGGGAAAATTTAATCTTGGTACTAAGTATGGATTATTATAATTAAGTGGTGCACACACTTTTCACCGATGGACGAGAACGGGTCGGTGGCAGCGGAGGTCTGCTATACCTCGTCCATTGGATAACTGACAGCGGTGGTCTGTTTGTTTACCTCGTCCTTGTGACAACTGACAGCGGGGTCTGTTTACCTCGTCCTTGTGACAACTGACTGGCGGTGGGGGCCATCTCTCCCAATTGGTTTATTCCACTCTTGAGTATATTTTGTCTATGGGGAATCATCTTCTGAAATGGTGGAGACATAAACTGTCTACCAGGGTTATGGATATTAATGTCACTCCTGGTCCTTTGTGACTACTTAAGTCTTTCTCTTCTTAACCAGAATTGGTTCTAACATCAACAATGGATGCTTACTAACTATGTGGTGTGACTACTTTAAGTGGATGACTTGGTTTGGAAGTTCTTTATCTCTATCGTGTCTTGTTTTCTTTTCTCTTTAAATTGATTGTTTTGAAGTGCTTTATCTCTGTTTACTTTAAGAGTTTGTTTTCATGTTACTGTTTATTTTGAAGAGTTATGTTTTATAAGTTGTTTTGGAGAATTGTACCAGTTCCATTCCAGGAACTGACTCACCCATCTCGGGGTGGGCTGCTTGGTTTCATCTTGCAGGTACAAATTGATTTATAGGTGGCCACGACGAGCATGAGTGATTGGGATGGGATTAGGTCTATGGAGAGCGGACGTGTTTTATTATTGTTATGTTTATGTTAAGTTTTCTCGAAGTTCAGACGTAACTAGTTAATTGTATGGTGGTAATGGTGAAGGTGCGTATGGAGGTTGGTACCGGGTGTTTGGAGCCCGATGGTCTGTAGCACCTTTAGTTTATTTTCCGCTGTTGTTTTATTATTATACGGGTGTTACAGAAAGTGGTATCAGAGCGTAGTTACGCTCTGAACCCGAGAAAACAAGCCGAGTGAATACTTAGATTATAGGTGCACTTAAAACTGGGGAACTGGGGGTAGAATTGGGAAGTGAGGACTCCAGAAAGGAAAGGCACGACTCCTAACCCTTTTGGAATTGTGAACGATTCATTTACACACTTTTCTTTTGTGAATGTCTGTTGAGTGTGATGTGTTGTTATACCGTTCCAACATACACTACAGAAATATATATATATATATATAAAGTTTGGAACATCCTATATTAAGTACGATAAGATTTTGGTTTGAGATAAACCAAATATTAAGCTATTTTTCAAAAGCATACTCATGGAGAATACATTGCTAAAAATGCAATCCTTTAAAGCTGTAGTACACAAATTCCTAGAATTTTAAAGAAATACTTTTGGTTGAAAACAGTATACAAATAGAACTTTACATAACTAAATTAGTATTGATATTATGTGAAAGTACTTCAACTCCTTTAAAGTTTGAAAATAAATCTCATGAACTACTTGGTATCAAATTATTACCTAAAGATAATGTTTAAGATAAATCTTAAGTCTAGGAAATTATTAAAGCTAACAAGAACTAGTAGCGTATTAGAAAAGATCAACATCTGAACTTGTAAAACACATTAAAACTCTAGTTAACTTTAGAAAGAAAACACATAAACCTAACCCCTACGGGAAGTGCCTGGTGCGACGAACTCCTAGGCTGAAAGTAGGGGGGTGCACACCCACTGCTAGAAGTATAGGGGCTAGACAAGCCTTGTCATCTAACTGTAAATAATCTTCTACGCAGGTGATGGATTGTGTTGAACCTGAGGGGAAGTGGTGGTAAGACGTTACCATCATGGAATCTTGAGCTAGGCATATTTCATTTCTAGCCACATGAACAGTTCAAAACTCGTATATTAAGATCCAGTACTAAATTCATGCATGTAGAGAGTTTACGAAGTTAAATCCTTGGTGAAAAATACTTACCTATGAGTTGAAAACACATGAGTAATAATAAACTAAATATATATTGAGCCTTAAATACTTGGAGTATTGAGTGTCAAGTGAAAAATTGAGAGTTACTTAAAGATTTGGAAATCCTCATGTTTTTTAGAAGTTTAACCTTATACATAGATAAAATCTTAGAAGTCACACTAAGAGTGATATTTACCAAAGCCACCATTGTCTAAGGGAGTACTAAGATTTAATAATCAGGAGAATACTTACATAGAACAAAACCTTAAGAAAAATAATTACCAAGAGTGAGTGAGTTTCATTAGACTAGCTCATTTGACTTAAAATTTATATAGAGTCCATACCTTAAAAATATAATATATATAAAAAATTTTATGGTAAAGGAATCAGATTTTGGAAGAACTTCCTAAAATTCTGCCTTGGGTGAAGTTATATAATAAGTAAATTTTATAAGTAAACACTGTATGAATCGTCTAAAATACGATAGTTAATTATAAAAACAATTGAAACTTGAAAAGTCACAGAAAATATTTATCTTATAGAGTTTTAACATATGGTTGACTAATAAACCTTTGAAGATAATTCTGGAAGATTATTGAGGATTATAAATGATCTGAAATATTATTTTAAACTACTCAAATACGTTACACCTGATTTATAGCTTGTTAATATAATGGATATGATAAAAGATCATATATGGACATATAATTCGTGTCAGTCATAAATGAATGGATAATAATCATAAGATAAAATTTTATAACCACCAAGGAAATACAAATACATAACAATCAAGAGATACAGATATATATATATATATATCGATCGCAGATAAAATCAACGGTGCGATAAAGTGTACAACAAAGCTGGTTAGGAAGGTGTTAAATTCTTTGAATGTGTAGTTAGTAGCGTGTACGAGGGCGTACCTTAGCTCTTTTAAGGGGGATATGCTGGCATACTCCTCCTTCGTTATCTAATCCGGATTATGCCTCGTTGCATTGTTAGTAAAGGGAGAACAGTATTAGCAGAATGGGAGGTGTTTGTATGTGCTTGGTTTTTACATTATGACTCAGTAGTGACTTTTGTTTTTATCTTGCTATATCTTGGTATATCCTGGTTCAGTTTGATTTTGAGTAATCTTGAGTGGAATGTTGTTAGGAAATGGATGGAAATAAAGGATTGGTTGGTATGGAATTTCATTGGAATTATTATTGTCTCAGCACCCGAAGCGGTGTGTGTGAGTGCCTATAGTTGATTTTTAAACTTCGAGGCGAAGTTTTTTAAGGGGGATATACTGAAATAACCCTAAATTAATTTAAATTAATTTAGGGGATTTCTTTTATTAAAATTAAATTATTATATGGAATTATGAATATTAAATTATTATATGGAGTTGTGAAATTTATTTAGGGGTTTTCTCCTATTAACCCTAATTATTATACATTATTAGATAGTATTATGAATTTAATAATAGATTTATAAGTCAATAAATCTTGGGAAAATTTCTAAACACTCCAATTATATTATAAAGATTTTAGGAAGTGTTGGAACATTGTTTGAAACATAAAAGTCATATAAAAATTCTAGAAACCTTAAAACTTATTAAGCCTTGCTGGAGTTGACTTTTTGATAATGGTCAAACCAGGCCATGAAACCTATACCAATAAATAGGTTATGAAAAACCATGAAGATCGATAAAAAGAACGTCAAAAACGGATCATCCTAGCCAAAGTTATGCTAGATTGAAGTTTTGAATCAAAATTTTAAGAGATGCCACGTGTCACTCTGTAATGGGTCGCCCACACTTAGCCGATTTCTTCCCTGAATTCGGTAACCGATTTCCCTTACTTTGCCCTAACTTAGACGGCTATAACTTTATATCTCTCAAATTTTTCCATGTCGTCTTCACCATTTCTTCTCCTACAATTCCTCTTTCCAACCATTACTCATACAAACCCTAACTCCTTCTCAGTCAACCGGGAAAATCGAGCCAAAGTAGCCACCTTGCGAAATGTTTCCTGAATTCCAGATTTCTCTTCGATCTCAGGTAACTTGCGTCAATCATAACTTCTTCGTTAATCAACCCAAAATTCGATTCTTTAGCTCGTTGTAAAGATCTGTAATCCTCATACAATATTCATGTTATGCCCAAGTCTGATTCGTAACCAGTTGGGAGATATAGAGATCTAAAGTTTCGGTTTCAACAGCACATAAAATCATACCGAAACAGAGAGGTAAACTCGTGTTTTGTGACTTCAATATCTTTCTGTATGCTGCGAGTTAGGTTTAGTTCTTGCTAACAATACGTAGATCTACATTTGTTCTTCCAATGAGCCCTTACTCATAATCTAACTCGTTTTGTACTGCTAGTTATAGATCCTCAAAGTTGGCATCACAAACTGGTTAAAGTTCGAGTTTTTCCTAGTTTTCCGAATTGTAATTCGCATAATTCGCACAATCCGGTGAGTCTCCGATCAAATTTCTCCGTGTTGCTGTTCGTAGTTTGTATTTCCGATCTACACCATGTGTTAATTTAGTCAATTTCGTATTAGATTAGGAGAATTGTAAGAATTGCAATCGATTTGAACTCTGTACCGAAACTAAACCCTAACCTTCGAATCGAATCGAAACTGGATGAACTCTGCATTATAATTTGGGAAATTGATACCAATAGAACCGAAATTTGAATTCGAATCCATAGAAATAAGAATCACTCGATTTCGTTCTGTGGATTGGGAGGAATTTGAGATTTAGTACTTGGTCTGTATAGTATCTTCGCTGACGAACTCGGAAAATAGGGGCCGTCCGATCTCGTTTTAAGAGATTGGACGGCCGAGATTAAAACATTCCAGAATTAGTTTATAAGGGTTTTAATAAATTCTAGTAAATAGTCTTAACTTGTTGGGTTAATTTAAATATCTTTCCGAATGTATTTTGACTTGAAATTTTAACCATAGGTTCCTTATTTAATCTAGTTTATTTTGATGTAAATTATTAGGGTTTGGAGTTTTTAAACATAAGTTATGATTTTTACAAGTTACGCGTTTTCTGGAATTATTTGGCTAAATTAAAAAGATATTTTTATGAAATAAAAATTTTATAATATGTCTAAAATGTTATAGTTACTGTATATTAAATTTGGGAATTTTTGGGCACTGGTAAAAGGTTTTAAAAATTGTGTTTATGAGTTTTTCATAGGAATAACCTATAATATAAGGTTTTAATGTAACAAAAATTTAAGTATGGTTTGTTAATTAACTTTTAAGCTGGGGAAAAATAAGGGAAATTAAATTAACATTTTATAACAGTAAGTTTATAAATGTTTTTGTATTAGCTTTAAGAGAAGTGAAATTATGTACATATATGTATATATACTTACTTAAGTAGAAAACTTATATAAATTAAGGAATTTAATTATCCTACATTTTATTTACTATATTATATGGGAGTTAATATTTTTAATTAAACTAAGAATATAATATAATACACATATATGTAAAAGAAATAAAATAGTAACTTAGGTTAAATCAAGGAGCTAAATTAATCTACACTTATATAATTATATAATATGGTAGTTAATATATATTAATTGAAACTAAGGAAAATACTTTATTTTATTAACCGTATTTTGGATGTGGGGTGTGTAAAAGTTAATATAAATAATTAAATACAATAAAACTACATAAATAATTTTTTGTACAAATCCTAGTATATATAAATATATACACAGTAAACATAATAAAATTAAATACCTTATAGGATATAATACGAAGGAATTAATATGTTAAACTAAACCTCTCTACATAATACTAATGGCAGAATATTATATGAGGTGGTATTAGATTATAGTTATGTATTAGGCTTAAGAATTACCTTTGAGTTTCTAAGGTTTATATATAACCATATTAAAATGCATGTATAGTATTATTTGTCAATAACCAGGATGTAAATCTAAAAATTGGGATTAAGTAATTAATAAGTTAAAACTTAGGAAAAATCGTGATTAGATTACATAAAATGTTGCACAAATAGATCTTATTCTATAATGATGATAAACAAATGTAGTATGGTTACATCTAAATATTTTAATATATAGACCATAATAAAATAAGTAAAATACTTTTACATCTAAATGTGAGGTGAATTAGTAAGTCTAGATTTAATCATTTCTTGACATTTTATGGTAGTGAAATATAACTTAATGTTTTAAGATAGGATCATTAAAAAGGATTGTGATATAATATATTAAACGATGATTTGGAAATTTATCTAAATAATAATCCTTAAGTTCTTGGCATTAGATAAGCATATGAAATACATTTATAACATTTATTACCAATACTTAGGATGTGAGTTTACAATTAAGTGAGGTATTTAGTAGTTAGAATTTATAGAAGGTTTATAAATAGGAATTTGATACTTAAAACCTTTGAACTTTTATTAGATAAAACTAAGTTACATCAGATATTATATTGATATACTTTACGGTAATGGGAATTAGTGATAGGTTATTTGAATATTAAATATGAGAATTTTCATATAATTAACAATTTCGCTTACGAACCAGAATTAATTCTTTGATACATTCTACTCTATGTAGATATATGTTCATCCTAAATACAATAAAGGGAATAATTTATTAAGTATTCATTTGAAACCTTAGGCTTTGTAAAATAATTTAAAACGTATTTAAGGCTTAAGTTTATTGAAGTTTAGTACAAAAGGATTACATAGTCTATAGAGTGTATGTGTGTAAAAATAAAACATTTAGGAGATTAAAGGTAAGTAAGGTTACATTAAAGGTTATATTTAAAAACCTTATTATATAGGTAATAATTAAGCAAATAATGTACCTTGTGAATACTAAATGTAAGAGTTCGATAAGTCTAAGTTAACTATAATATAGTTTTTTCAATGTGGGAGGTAATTCAACATCTTATGGAAAGATTATTAGACGGTTATAATAGGAAGTCATTCTGAACTAAGGATATGATAATTGAGTTTAGTGGCTCAATTAAGTTATAATAAATTGTATCTACAACATTATGATTCCAATATACAAGATGTAGATCTTAATTAAGTTAAGGGAAAGACTTAATCATAATGGGTTCTCTAGTAGATATTGTTTAAATACATAATCTTACATTGTGGGATAATAGTATAGTATTCTGAGATGAGTCCATCATAGGTCATAATACAATGTTTATTCTAAATTAAGAATAAAGGTATTGAGCTTAAGATTATTATCGAAATTCTTAGATTTAATTATATAACATAAACACATTTATGATATAGAGGTCTCAAAAGTCTTGAATGTGAGGATTGTGGTTAAGTATGAATAAGTGGATAGGAGTGGACAATTAGCAAATGTTGATCGAATACATTCCTTGATCTTACCACATTGGGCTATACAATGTTCTCATATAACACAAAGATTATACATAACATTTAAGTGGGGCTTAAAAGATAATTGAGACTTTGGAATAAGAGTAAGGAGTTTATTTAAGCTTAACTTAGGCTACAAGTGATTGATGATAAACTACCTTTAATATTCTTCAGAGTACTGTTGATTGTTTGTGCAAGTTGACTAGAACTGCAACAGCGTTACCCAGGTACGATTTCTCGTACTCAGCTTGTGTGTTTGGACTCTATGGAATGTTTGTACGATTTCTCGTACTCAGCTTGTTGTGTTTTGGACTCTATGGAATGTTTTGTACGATTTCTCGTACTACGTTTTTTGCTGATTGACTTGTGGAATGTTTTGGAAAACGCTAACTGGCTTTAAGAGGAACTTCTAAAAAAGGAAATGGTTGTGTGACTGACTCAGCTTGTGTGACTAACTGAGCCTTGGATGTGGAACTCACTTGGGTATTGGTTTCTCTACTTGGTTGCCCGTTAGACATTGACTGCTTAGGGTTTACGCTTCTGCACTCTGTAGGACTGAGTGTTTTGGTATTGCTCTGGGTAGTTGGTGATCTAGCGGGATTTTTGGAAAAGGTCAATCTTGGAAATCTTTCTTACGACGTGCGCGCGTCTTCTATGGTAATAGTGAGGGGCTGTATATCCCCTGTCCCAGAAAGGGACGTGATAGACAGTGAGGGGCTGTATATCCCCTGTCCTTAGTGGACGTGATAGACAGTGAGGGGCTATATCCCCTGTCCTTAGTGGACGTGGTAGACAGTGAGGGGTTGTATATCCCCTGTCCTTAGTGGACGTGATAAACAGTGAGGGGCTGTATATCCCCTGTCCTAAAAGGACGTGATTGGCGGTGGGGGCCATCTCTCCCAGTTGAAACTATTCCACTCTTGAGTTCTTGGTTCTTGGATCTGTTTATCATTCCTAGTCCTTTGTGACTATCTGAGTTTTCTACTCCTAATGGGAATTGGGTTTAACTAAGGAAATGGATGTTCACTAACACATGATGTGATTGTGTTTCACTAACTTTACCTTTTCTATCATTTATCTTTATCCTTAACTTGTTATCTTTGGCTTGGTGATTTTAAAGTGCCTTGTTTCCCTGCTTTACTTTCAAGAGTTTAATTTCAAGTTACTGTTTATTTTGAAGAGTTATGTTTTATAAGTTTGTTTTTGGAGAATTGTACCAGTTCCATTCCAGGGAACTGACCCACCCCTTTCGGGGTGGGCTGCTTGGTTTCATCTTGCAGGTACGAATTGATTTACAGGTGGCCACGAAGAGAATGAGTGTTTGGGATGGGACTAGGTTTTGTGGAGAGTTAATGTGTTTAATTCCTATTATGTTTGTGTTAAGTTTTTCTCGAGTTCAGACCGTAGCTTTTGTAGATTGTAAGTTGTAATTGGTGAGGTTTGGTACCGGGTGTTTGGAACCCGATGGTCTGTAATCGCCTTAGAGTTTATTTCCGTGTATTTATGGTTAATAGGGGCGTTACACATATTTTTCAATGCCGTCTTCTTTGTTGTCTTCTCCTACATTCCCTCTAAACTACTATAACTCATACAAACCCTAACTCCTCCTAAATCAACCGGAAAATCGAGTCAAAGTAGCCACCTTGCGAAACGTGTTTCCAGAATTCCAGATTCTCTTCGTTTTCAGGTAACTTGCGTCGATCATAACTTCTTCGTTACTCAACCAAAATTCGATTTCTTTAGCTCGTTGTAAAGATCTCTAATCCCTCTACAATTTTCGTGTTTATGCCCAAGTCCGATTCGTAACCAGTTGGGAGATATAGAGGTCTAAAGTTTCGGTCTCGCCAGCGCATAAAATAACACCGAAACAGAGAGGTAAACTCGTGTTTTGCGACTTCAATTTCTTTCTGTGTGGTTCGAGTTAGGTTTAGTTCTTGCTATCAATACGTAGATCTAAGTTTGTTCTTTCCAATGAGCCCTTACTCATAACCTAACTCAACTTGTACTGCTAGTTATAGATCCTCAAAGTTGGCACCACGAACTGGTTAAAGTTCGAGTTTTTCCCAGTTTTCCGAATTGGAATTCACGCAATTCGCACAATCCGGTGAGTCTCCTATCAAATTGCTCCGATATTGTTGTTCGTAGTCAAGTTTT
Organism: Limonium bicolor; assembly: GCA_023374045.1. NCBI lineage: Eukaryota > Viridiplantae > Streptophyta > Magnoliopsida > Caryophyllales > Plumbaginaceae > Limonium > Limonium bicolor. Next base: position 32,063 of record JAIOTZ010000909.1, read on the forward strand.
CGATCTAACCCATGTCTCAATTTAGTAATTACGTGTTAGATTAGAAGAATTTGTATGAATTGTAATCGAATTAAATCCTGTACCGAAATAAACCCTAACTCTCGAATCGATTTCGAATCTTGATGTATACTACATTATAATTGGGGAAACCGGTACCAATAGAACCGAAATTTGATTACGAAACTATAGAAACAAGAATCATTCGATTTCGTTCTGTGGATTGGGAGGAATTTGAGATTTAGTACTCGAATAGTTTTCTGGAATCGGGGAAGAACACGGCGTTCAGGAGCCGTTGATTTCGTTTTAAAAGTTTTGGACGGTCGAGATTAGATCTGGTTAAATAAGAATGGTTATAAGCTTATTAAAATTCAGTAAATAGCTCTAACTTGTTGATTTTATTTAATGGCCTTCCCGGAGGTATTTTGACTTGAAATTTTAACCATAGATTCCTTATTTAATCTATTTTATTTTGATGGAAATTAATATGGTTTTGGAGTTTTTAAACATAAGTTATGATTTTTGCAAGTTACGGGTTTTCTGGAATTATTTGGCTAAATTAAAAAGATATTTTTATGAAATAAAATTTTATAATATGTCTAAAATGTTAGTTACTTTATATAAATTTGGGAATTTTTTGGCAATGGTAAAAGGTTTTAAAAATTGTGTTATGAGTTTTTCATAAGAATAACCTATAATATAAGGTTTTTAATGTAATCAAAAATTAAAGTATGGTTTGTTAATTAACTTTTAAGCTGGGGAAAATAAAGGGAACTAAATTAACATTTTATAACAGTAAGTTTAAAATGTTTTTGTATTAGCTTTTAAGAGAAGTGAAATTATTTACATATATGTATATATACTTACTTAAGTAGGAACTTATATAAATTAAGGAATTTAATTATCCTACATTATTTACTATATTTATGGGAGTTAATATTTTTAATAAACTAAGGAATATATATATATATATATATTTACACATTTATAAAAAGGGAATAAAGTAGTAACTTAGAGTAAAGCAAGGAACTAGTAAATTAACACTTATAATAACTAAATATTATAAGAGCTAGTATCCTAAGATATAGCGTAAAGGAAATACTTTATAGAACGTACATGGAATGCAGTTAGTAATAGGATAGTTTAAATATAATAAGTTACGTAGGGGATGTCTTAATTAAATTCTAATACAGGTATACTTATATATATTAAGGGAAACACTTTATTTTATAAACTGTATATCGGTAGTAGTTATGCCTAAATGTTTTTAAACATAATTAAATACAATAAATTACATAAATAATGTTTTGAACAAATCCTGGTATATATAAATATATATATAAATAAAATTAGTTACCTTATAGGAAATATAATACGAAGGAATTAGTAAGTTAAACTAAACCTCTACATAATACTAATGGCAGAATATTATATGAGGTGGTATTAGATTATAGTTATGTATTAGGCTTAAGAATTACCTTTGAGTTTCTAAGGTTTATATATAACCATATTAGAATGCATGTATAGTATTATTTGTCAGTAACCAGGATGTAAATCTAAAATTGGGATTAAGTGATTAATAAGTTAAAACTTAGGAAAAATTGTGATTAGATTACATAAAATGTTGCACAAATAGATCTTATTCTATAATTAATGATAAACATATGTAGTATGATTACATCTAAATATTCTTAATATATAAACCATAATAAATAAGTAAAATACTTTTACATCTAAATGTGAGGTGGATTAGTAAGTCTAGATTTAATCATTTCTTAACATTTATGGTATTGGAATGTAACTTAATGTTTTAAGATAAAATCATTAAAAGGGTTATGATATAAAACTATATTAAACTATGATTTGGAATTTTATCTAAATAATAATCCTTAAGTTTCCTGGCATTAGATAAGCCATATGAAATACATTTATAACATTTATTACCAATACTTAGGATGTGAGTTTACAATTAAGAATAAAGGTATTCAGCTTAAGATTACTATTGGAATTCTTAGATTTAATTTATAATGTAAACACATTTGTGTTATAAAGGTCTCAAAAGTCTTGAATGTGAGGATTGTGGTTAAATATGAATAAAGTGGATAGGAGTGGTCAGTTAGCAGGTGTTAATGAGATACATTCCTTGATCTTACCACCTTGGGCTATACAACGTTCTCAGATAAATCAAAGATTATACATAACACATAAGTGAGGGCTTAAAAGACAATTGAGACTTTGGAATAAGAGTAAGGAGTTTATTTAAGCTTAACTTAGGCTACAAGTGATTGATGATAGACTACCTTTAATATTCTTCAGAGTACTGTTGATTGTTTGCGCAAGTTGACTAGAACTGCTACAGCGTTACCCAGGTACGATTTCTCGTACTCAGCTTGTTGTGTTTTGGACTTTATGGAATGTTTTGTACGATTTCTCGTACTCAGCTTGTTGTGTTTTGGACCTTATGGAATGTTTTGTACGATTTCTCGTACTCGATACTTTTGCTGATGGACTTTATGGAATGTTTTGGAACACCAACTGATCTTGAATGGATTTCAAAAGGAAACTGTTTGGGTGACTAACTGAGCTTGCTGTGACTAACTGAGCCTGTATGTGAAACTTCCTTGGTTATTGGTTCCTCCTATCTAGTTGTTTCACTAGATATTAACTACCTAGGGTTTACGCTTCTGCACTCTGTAGGACTGAGTGTTTTGGTATTGCAATGGTGTAGTTAATGATCTAGTGGGGTAACTGGGAATATAGGAAAGTATCTGGTATTGGTAAATTCTTCCTTTGGACTATGGGTATTGTTTCATCCATGAGTCGAGTTTGATCAGCCTAATGGGAATGGATTCTTTCTATTGGGTATTAATTGTTGAGGGTTTACGCCTCTGCACTCTGTAGGACTGAGTGTTTTGGTATTGCTCTTGTGCAGTTAATAATCTAATGGGAATATGGGAAATGTTAATATTGGTACTGAGTATGGATTATTTATATTAAGTGGTGCACACACTTTTCACCGATGACCGAGAACGGGTCGGTGGCAGCGGAGATCTGCTATACCTCGTCCATCTGGATAACTGACAGTGGAGGTCTGTTTACCTCGTCCTTGTGACAACTGACAGCGGAGGTCTGTTTACCTCATCCTTGTGACAACTGACTGGCGGTGGGGGCCATCTCTCCCAATTGGTTTATTCCACTCTTGAGTATATTTTGTCTATGGGAATCATCTTCTGAAATGGTGGAGACATAAACTGTCTACCACGGGTTATGGATATTAATGTCACTCCTGGTCCTTTGTGACTACTTAAGTCTTTCTCTTCTTAACCAGAATTGGTTCTAACATCAACAATGGATGCACTAACTATGTGGTGTGACTACTTAAGTGGATGACTTGGTTTGGAAGTTCTTTATCTCTATCTTTGTCTTGTTTTCTTTTCTCTTTAACTTGATTGTTTTGAAGTGCTTTATCTCTGTTTACTTTTAAGAGTTTGTTTTCATGTTACTGTTTATTTTGAAGAGTTATGTTTATAAGTTTGTTTTTGGAGAATTGTACCAGTTCCATTCCAGGGAACTGACTCACCCCTCTCGGGGTGGGCTGCTTGGTTTCACCTTGCAGGTACAAATTGATTTACAGGTGGCCACGACGAGCATGAGTGATTGGGATGGGATTAGGTCTATGGAGAGCGAACGTGTTTTATTTTTATTATGTTTATGTTAAGTTTTCTCGAAGTTCAGACCGTAACTTAGTTAATTGTAATGGTGGTAATTGGTGAGGTTGGTACCGGGTGTTTGGAGCCCGATGGTCTGTAGCACCTTTAGTTTATTTTCCGCTGTTGGGTGTTACAAGCCTACACCCTCACAACTTAAGAATTATTGTTTATTAAACCAATGGAGCTAATAACTCATTGGCTAGGGTCACTTTGACCCGACAAAATAAACAATTCAGTTAGAGAACAACCAATTCTAATAGGAGAATGGTTGACACTTATAAGGTATGGTCAAGCACGAGAACTAAACAATTCTCAGGCATCAGGATTTAGGAATCTAACTTACTCATTAATGGACGTCCATTACGACGTTCGATTTATTTGAGCTGTGAATATTTCACATAAATGTGTTGTTTGTTATCGTACTTATTATTATTTGTATGAATAAACAATTGCATGTATACGACAAAGTAGTCGTGTGTAACCCGGCTAGCTTGTGGGCTGCACATTTTCTATACCAGTTGTATGCTGAGCCCTTGGGGCCTGTGATTTAAACTTTGCAGGTAGGTACCGGACGAAGACTCAACTGAGAGTGGGAGCGGGTAGAGTACCTTGGGTTGCTTTTACATTTGTTACACGAGTTGTGCATGTACACTCGTTCAGTATATTGATGAGATGTTAGTATGATGTATTAGGTGGATATACTCGGTATAATTTGTGGTTTGTGAATTGTAATGTTTTAGATGCTCGAGTAATTATCCGGTTAGTCAGACCGTGACTTGTTAAGAGAATAGGCCTAGTTAGTCACGTGGGTGACTAACGGCGGTAACACCAATTTAGTAGAACTTTTCCGCTGCGTTGTTAATGTACAGGATGGACTTGGGGCGACGATCATTGTATTTAGAGATGGGGTGTTACAAGTAATGAGTATGTATGAGTAAGTATTGAGTATGGAGTAATGAGTAAGTACGAGTAAGGTAATGAGTACTGAATAATGAGTAAGTATGAGTAACGCAGTGAGTATTGAGTAATGCACAAGTACTAGTATAGTAACGAGTATTGACCAAGTACGAGCAAGTAATGAGTAAGGTAATGAGTGAAATACCCCTAACATTTAAATAATTAAATATAAGTAAATAAATATTATTTGAGGAATTATAAATATTATTTGGGGTTATTAACCCTAAGAAAACATATAAACACTTGGGCGTTAAAAACGCACCTAAACTCCTTAAGGTGTTTAAAGCCCGACCTTAAGTTAAATAATTATATAAGCTATGGATATTACATGAATTTAACCAAGGATAATTTTATGATCTTTAAGATACAAGTTCTCAGTTAGAACTGAGTAAATATACAAGTTCTCGGAAGTCCCGATGTGGGTCCCATAAAGGCCCGGGAATGCCTAGGAGGAGTGCCAAGGTGGCACGAACCCCTATAAAAATTATTCTTAGAGTTCCTAAAATCATTATTAATTATTCTAAAGAGAATTCCCAAGCTACTTCTTCAAAAATAAGCAAAGAGCTCGGGGGAAATTTCTTAACGCTCCTTTTATCTCGGGAGTGCCCCTTAGCCCGAAAATTGAGTTACAAGTTTATATAACCCCATATAATTTAATGTAACACCTTAATATATATTATTGACTATAAATAATGTCAATAAACACTTGGAAGTCATAGCGACTAATTAATTCCCAGAAAAAAAAAAGCACAAAAACGCACCTTCGGGTGTCATAAAAATGTGTTTTACGCGATTGTCTTGAAGCTTTTGAGGAGCCACGAGTTAGTAATCTTAAAAGTGGATAAAATGAACATCTAAATAAGTTGATGGAAGTACCAAACTCGTATTTTAAATAGGGGTGATTTTTAGGACAAAAAGGTACCAAAATCAACATTTTTACCTTAAAACTTTCATCTTTATCATAATAAAAATGTACAAATTAAATGCTGGAACCTATTACAAATATTAGTACAATATAATGCAACAAAAATCAAATGGAAATAAGTCCCAATTGTGCTCCATACCATGCGTGAGTTGATGTCAAAGTTGGCTAGTTAATTCACAAAACTATTGCCTAATGTCTTGGTGACTTACGCATGACCTACATGTTGAATTAACAACTTAAATCAGTCAATGTGAGACCTCCAGTACGTGTACCTGCATGAGGAAAACAACAAAGAAAAGCTTAGTTGAAATAATGAAATAAAATGGAAATACTAGTCACACTTCAACTAGTAATTAAACAAGTAAATCAAGTGGGATGATTGGCATGTAGCAGCCGAGTAACATCTGCTAGTGGAGTGTTTGATTGCCCACTAATTAACTACAAAGGACATGTACCTAATTTTGATTTGTCATGTTATGAATTAACAAACAAATTCTAATCTATCTAACAATACCATTACCGTATGAATTCATGTTGGAAAGCTGCTCATTAATTCCAGCCGATAACCTGCAGAAACAACAAGGATTAGTGCTGTATAATTGAGTTTAGTGGAGACAAATACCTAACAAATAATAACTAGTGTCTAACAATTAACAAACTTAATCAATCTTTCTAGTCTTCCATTACCGTAAAGTTACAAGAATTGGAGCCGCTTTGTGCTCCATCATTGTCGATCAACTCCAGCTGTTACGAGCACCACACCTGCACAATTAAACAAGTTAGCAAATTTAAGCTAATATATATCTTTAATTAAAGCCTAGCATTAAGAGACTAATTAATCCATCTAGCTAATTGATTACCGTGAGTGCATGAAGGAGGGTGCTGTAAAGCTCCATTAACGTGAGCTAGTGCTAATGGAGCCTCCATCTTCAGTCCAGCCGAGCACTACCTGCAGAGAAGACAAATCAGGATGGTTATTCAACTAATACCTAATAGCATTAAAGAATTCAATTGAATGCTAACCTTCCTTTTAGCCGCTCTATATGCATAAGTGGAGATGCCTAACTCCAATTTATTTCCACCCAGCCGTATAACTAAGTCTAGCTAGGAAATAATTGTGACTAAATTATGTAGTCTAATTAAACAAATCATTACATAAAATAATGACAATTAAAATTCCAATAAGAGCAAGTCTTGTTCTTGCCTTAATAAGTTACGTAGGAGAATCAATTTCACTTGCCATGTCCAACCGTAGGTAAGCTCCTCTCTTGCTCTCTCTTTTCTCCATTCCTAAGTAAATTCCTAAGTTCTAATAACTCCATTAATGGTGTACTAGTTCCTAACACCATTTTAATGTAATTTCCTAGTTAATTCTATCAAGTCTTGAAGCAAGAAGAAATCATCCTAGCAAACCTACAAGAAATTGCCAAGCATGTGTGCTCCAAGGTGGTTCCTAAATTCAACAACAATACAAGGAACAACAAGATCAAGCTAAGGTATATTTTCATGTTGAAAATCTTAAGAAAACTCCTTAGGCAATTTTCGAAAATTTAAGAACTTCTAAATCTATATTCTCTTCATTATTTCATGAAGGAAACTTGGATCTACAATCATCACAAGGTGTATCAAAAATACCTTGATAAATTCCTAAGGTAACTCTTGTAAAATTTCTACAAATATTATTTATAAACTTTTGTTAGAAGTCTAACAAATAGATCTCCTACATATATTGTAACACCCCCAAACACTGGCCTAGGAGTTAGGGGTATTACACGCCGCGTATTATTACATAATAACGCAAGGCTCTAATAAGCAACTTAAACAGATAAACAAATAAGGCCCAAACGAAATACTTAAATAAAGTATAACCAAAGAGATGTTAGAACATCCCCAAAAGTCATTACAAAACCCACCAAACGAATGTCAAAAACGGAAGCTAACAAAATATGCCCAAAGGCTCAAATTCAATACAAAGGTCTCAAAAGAAGCTAAATATGAAGCAACTAAACTCCAGAAGCTGAGGGGAGATGATCCTCGCTAATCAATCTGCAAAAGCGTTAGAAGTAGGGGAATGAGCACACAACTATGCCCAGTAGATGACCAACTTCATCAACCAGCATGCTCAAACATTTACAGAATATTGACAAATCAGAAGGATTCAAAGATCCATAAACATGTCAGAAATCAGAAACAGAAGTCCATTCGTTAAGGGACTAAACAGAGCAGAAGCAGACAGAAGCAGAAAACAGAGTGGGACACTAGTGATCACAGCATGCAGACAGAACGAGCAACCAGCTCGTGAACAGAACCAGGAAACCTCACTCGTAAACAGAACAGGTGTAAAAACCATGAACAGAACGGGGACATCACCCGTGAACAGAAGGATCCTACATAGCGCGCTACAGACAGCGTAACCAGCCATCCAAAGGCTCAGACACAGAGATAACTAGGTCCCAACAAGCAGAAGCTTAAATACAGATAAGCATATGCGCACCAAAGGCACCAGAAAGCACATAGATGGCTGGTGGAAATCAGATGGGGAATCCAACACCCGCAAACGGAAGTCAAAACGGAGCTCAAACGAGCAAGTTATTGTCTAAACAGGGTGTGTCCGAAATTGTGTCCGGACATCATGTCGGACACAAGTCGAGACTCAGAAGATGAAATCAGACAGATGTCCGAACATGTGTCCGAACTACGAAGTTCGGACACAGGTCGAACTTTAAAACAGTAGAGGAGACAGAGGTGTCCGAACATCCAAGTTCGGCGGATGTTCGGACGTTCTTCGGAATCAGAACGTGTAGAGTCCGAACTTGTGTCCGGACATCAATGTTCGGACACAAGTCGAAGCCAAAATCAGAGAAAGCAGAAGGCTGTGTCCGAACTTCAAAGCTCGGACAGAAGTTCGGACACAGCGAAAACTTCAGAGAATAAAAGCGCAGAAGGGCATGTCCGAACTTCAACGGTCGGACAGAAGTTCGGACACGCCGAAATAAACAGAGAACAGAGGCGATTTTCACATAGAACAGAAGCATCAAAACACTGTCAAAACAATAAAGGTTTTCAGAATACAACCTTGGGGTTTGTAAGCATTAAAACACCTCAAACAGACAATTCGCAGCCACAATTGCAAGGCAAAAACACATTTAAACTCAGAACCGGAACGAAACTCCCCAAGGCTGAACACACAAGCCCGAATCCATAAGCAACCTACCTCGAATTAACAGAGACGAAATCCAAACTGGATAGCAGAGTCCAGACCAACGCAGAGAATCCCGAATGCAGAACGACAATCGCCCGGACAACACAACTGAGTCTAACAGTGAAGGAACCACAGAGGAGAGTCCGAACACAGCCACAGAAAGGATTGAAGATTCTGACAGCAGATTGCAGAAACCTAAATTAGAACGGGGAAGGTTTCCCAAATGCAGAATTGCACAGAACAAACTGACGCCCTTACCTTAACCTGAACCGGAGTGCAACGGCGAGAAGAATCCGCAGCAGAACTCGAATTGCAAGAACACAAACAGCAGAGCTTGGGCACTTGATCGAACGTACTTTGGAAGAGAGAGAACAGAGAAGAGAGGAGCGTATTGACGGTATTTCAAAACTGACAGAGTGAGGCGAAAGAATGAACGTGTCGTGGAACGTGATTAGAAGAGAGGATAATTAGTGAGGAAATAAATAAATTAAGGGTATTATCCTCCTCACCTGATTAAACTGATGGAAAAACAAATGACCTCCTCGTCCTCAACTTCTTTAAGAAGGACTTCCTTGTCCTAAGTAAAGTAAGTTAACTTAGAATAACGTGGAACGAAATAAAAGAATATTACGAACTTTGGTTGTTATAACATCACCTCCCCCTTAAAAGAATTTCGTCCTCGAAATTAAACATACCTACTACTCGAAAAGGGCGGGGAACTTAGAACTTACTTCACTTTCGACCTCCCAGGTCGCCTCTTCCTCGGACTGACCCGACCACTGCACCTTCACCAAGGGCATGGTCTTACTCCTGAGCTTGCGGACATCCCGCGCTAGAATCCTCGAAGGAACTGCCTCAAACGTGAAGTCCTCCCTCAACTGAAGCGGTCTGAAGTCGATCACATGAGATGGGTCCGGAATATACTTCCTCAGCATAGAAACGTGGAACACATTGTGCAATGCTGCTAAAGACGGAGGCAGAGCCAAACGATAGGCAACCGGTCCGATCCTCTCTAGGATCTCAAAAGGACCCACAAAAACGAGGGCTAAGCTTGCCTCTCTTCCCAAAGCGAACAACTCCACGAACCGGAGAAACCTTCAGATACACATGGTCGCCCACCTCAAACTCTAGAGGTCATCTCCTCTGATCGGCGTAACTCTTCTGACGACTCTGAGCCACAAGCAGACGCTCCCTGATAGACTGAATCTTGCCCACCGCATCCTGAACTAAGTCTGGACCAATCACAGCTCTCTCTTTCAGATCATCCCAACAGATGGGTGATCTGCACCTCCTGCCATACAAGGCCTCAAACGGATCGCCATCCCGATACTGGTCTGGAAGCTATTATTATAACGCAAACTCTATCAGTGCAACGTGCTGATCCCAACTGCCCCGAAGTCCAACACACATGCTCTGAGCATGTCCTCAAGGACCTGATTCGTCCTCTCTGTCTGACCATCTGACTGAGGATGATAAGCTGAACAGAAAGACAACTTCGTCCCCATAGCCTGATGCAAACTCTGCCAGAATCTGGACACAAACCTCGGATCTCTGTCAGACACAATCGAAGCAGGAACCCCATGCAGACGCACATCTCATCCATGTACAACTGAGCCAAACGGTGCAAACTGAAGGTCTTCCTGACTGGTAGGAAGTGAGCGCTCTTCGTGAGCCGGTCCACAATGACCTAAA